>MU182782.1:235680-254000 GCA_016904865.1 Pissodes strobi | reverse complement strand
TAAGTAAGATATAACCGCAGCAGTGTTTCGCCTCAAATAGTTAGATAGCGATCGCATATGTCGGCAACTCCAAACAAACGTTGAGTGTTATCAAAGTACCCCTTCTACTGACCAACAGCCAGAGGAAAGTCAGGTGAGTGACTCAACTGCCGTCGATTCTATATCAAAAATAAACACTTAGTCGTAACTATTTCAATCAGTTGAACCGATTCCGATGCGTTATAAGCAATTTTAATAGATTTGGTTACTTGGGGTTTGTTGTCGATTCAAATTTCGGTCAGTTTCACTTAGTCTCAACTTATTTTAGTCATTTGAACCGGTTACCATACGTTATAATAAATTTTAATAGATTTGGTTAGTTCTCGTTAATCGTCGAATCAAGTTTCGGTTAGTTTCACTTAGTTTTAACTTATACCTTAGTCATTTGAACCGGTTCCAACACGTTATAATAAGTTTTAATAGATTTGGTTAGTTTGGGCTAGTGGTCGAACCAACTTTCCGTTAGTTCACTTATTCTTAACTTATTTTAGTCATTTAAAGCGGTTCCGATACATTATAATCAATTTTAATAGATTTTTTTAGTTTAAGTTAGTTTTTTCAATAAACTTTCGGTTAGTTTCACTTAGTCTTAAATTCTTTTAGTCATCCGATACGTTATAATCAATTTTGATAGATTTGGTTAGTTTGGGTTAGTAGTTCAACTCTCGGTTGGCTACACTTATTCTCAACTTATTTTAGTCATTTCAAGCTTTTCAGAATACATTAAAATCAATTTTAATAGATTTGGTTAGTTTGGGTTATACCTAAAAATGACACCCCGTATAACAAAATTTTTTCCAATTGTCTTCTATGAAAATATTTTTACAACTTTGCTCAGTTTCACTTGTTTTTTCACCCAGCCGGTATTCAGTAGGTCTTTCGGTACGAATCCATACAATCTCCTGAATACATCTCTGACTAGAGAAAGCCACGCGAATCAATCGGACACTTACGCAGCGCATCGGTCATCTCCAGTTGTCACTTGATATAAAAGAATGTGGCTGAATTACATCAAAGGATTTACCGCTGAGTGAACTTACTAGTTTACATATACTTTGCTATCAACTTCTGATTTGACGATATGGATAATTTCACTGAGGTCACTCCTAGAGGGCAAGTGACGCGGTGGCAGTTGGAATCATTGAGGCCGATATAAATAAATGTAGCGACGTGCAACGGGGGAAGGTAGAGTATTAATAGGCTGATATTTTGCAAATAGCGTAACATTAGACATTCGTCATTAGTTTCTGACAAAACTATTTTTCGACAAGAGCTTCTATATGGATACTGCGGTTTATTTACGATCGTAGACTGAGTTAGAATACGAACAGGGCTAGGCCTACCTACCTAGGTAGGCTTAGCCTATGGGCTAGTATATAGGCCTATGGGCCCTCACCAAAAAGGGAATTTTCACTAGGAAGGATCCAGCATAATAATACAATATTTATATTCTCAGTGGTTGAATTATTTTAGAGAATATAAGATTGCATTTTATGCCTAGGAAAAATCCTCATGTGTACTTGGGCAATTACTCTGTTATTCTCTGAAGTATATAGGCATAGTAGTCCTACAGAAATGTCTACTGGCTAATATTAAACTTGCAGTGACGTCAAAACATCTAGTCAAATGCTTTTTCCATAAGAATACCATTGATTGGGAGCCCAGTAAAAATACTGTTTATTTTATCACGCGTACTTCTGTATTTAACGTTGATTGTCAGGCTGGATGATTGGAATTCCGACTCCTAACTCGCCGTCTTCGATATATTGTGTATCAAATGATTAGTTTGAGAATTTAACGATAATGGCTGTCGTAGTTACTGTTATTTTCAAGCGTTTTTTTGAAATCGGAACTATTTATATGCTTTCAAGTGCATGAAACTTGTACCTAATATTTCGTTGTATATTTAGTTATACAATTTATATTGTTAGGCGTATTTTTAAGTCAGTAATGCCATATATTTCGAACTTAATGACCTGACAATTTTAAAAATCATGCTTTTTACTTAATAAATAAATGGTATAAAAGTTTGGTGCTCTTAATCAGCATTCACCATTTGCATTTGGTTTAACTCAAAGTGGTGTTTGGGTGTTCGACTAGCTTAGCGAGATTATCTCCCACTGTCTGCCAGCCGGAAGTTTCACGAAAGCACCAGAAAATTCGGAGCGCATTCAGGAGCAAGGTAGACAATTGAAGAAGACGTTGCTGGCGCATATAAGGGGCCGCAATCGTCGGGTTCTGCATAGTGTCTATACGGGTTCAAGCGTTCAAGATACTTTCGACGTAAATCATAAATTATGTAGAGATTATAGATAACCAATAAGTTGAAGTTTAAGTTGTTTGAATAAATTATTGTATGTAGTTTCAGTTTTAATGCTAAAGTTATTAGTTTGTTTAATCAGCAGTGTGTATGGAAACAAATATTGATCAACTGCTCCTGAGTCCTGGTCCTGAAATCTTTTATTGCACGGAACCCGGTAAGAACGAAACAATATAACCATTAATAATATAAGCCCAGGCATGTTAAGACGTTTTCCATACAACACATTGAAGCTGTATGAAGTAGTTTTTTATATTTTCCGACTTTTTCCTATAGTTTAATCTAGTATTATGGACCACAACAAAATGCAATCTAATGGACCTAAAAAGGAAGAAGAATTTAAAAGGGAAGTGCCAAACGAAAGAGAAGTAGAAAAGAATGAAGAAGTTATAGCCGAGTCACGTCGTAAGATCGATCATGTGAAACAGGAGACAAGTTGCTCTGCTATTTAAAAATATGTTGATAATACAGGATCACCTACCTTCCCAAATCAAACTTAGTATAAGATGTTTGAAGACAAATATGAATATTCAGAATGACCAGCAACGATGTTTCTAGCCTGGCTACATTAAGTGAGAGTGATGATTGTTTGTTCTCCCATCTTGCTGAAAAGGTGTGTTTTAATTCATTGGAAAATGGGCAAGTTGTGGTATGAGTAAGCTATATATCACTGCATCGTATCGCTCAGAATTAATGGTGACTCCACTTTCAACTTCACAAAAAACTGGCGACATTACCGAACGCGCGCGCCACTGTAACGTTTTGAGAATGAATAGGCGTTTCATGAAATAAACTACGGTTTGCTGCATCTTTTTTTATTCAGAAAACCAGAGACGTGGAAGTGTGTCTCATCGTCCATACACAAATTCCGTCTCCAAGATTGCATTCATTTCAATGGAGGATAGTTGACGGACGTAGGGTTGAGAAAATTGTTTTTTGTCTGAATTTTACAACCAGTAGTTATTATTGTACTTTATGTTTATATATGATAAATAAGAAAATCAATTTATTCTTTAAAAATAATTACAATTTTAAATCATCCCGTTTCACTACATGACAAAGTATAGTGCATAATAGTTCCGAACTTAACAAAGGGTGGACAAAGCTATAGATCAATATTTTACAATATATCCAATTTTAGCTGTACTATGCCGAATTAGCATGTATATGCTATACCCCAAGTGATTAATATAATAATATCCATTGAAATTGGGTATTTTAATACATTTCTGTTTATGTACAACAATTGATCAAATTGTCGGGTCATTATGAAAAAAGCTAATATTTTGCTAGGCACTTTAATAATTTAATGGTATTTTAACAATTCGATAGCATTGTAATAACGGCGAACGGCCTAAAGAAGCACGTTGCTCGCGCAGGCCCATCAGCATTCGCGTTTCATGTGCATGCACTGGCTCGACGGTTGCTTCTTTTGTTCAATAAGTAGTGAGGGGAAATAGATACTTACCTAACTAGTGTGGAAAGTGATACTTTTCCGCATGCGACTGAGTTTACCGAACGACGTGAAGCGGAGTTCGGCAAGCAGTCGAGTGCGGAAAAGACACTTTCCGCATGTGTTAGGTACAATATTCTTTCTACAAGCATTTTACCTTGGTATTACACACTCACCAAAATACTCAATCAAAATCCGAAAAAAAAATTAAACAAAATACTCATTTACATTCAAAACCAAAAAGCTATCCTGGCGGAAATAAAAAAAACAGGTATAATTTTGTTGTTACACTTGACATATTTTTTTTTATAATAATAATAGTCGTATGTCTATTGGTTTCTAGGATATTAAAAATATATTAAAAACAACCTTTGAAGTCTTCACTCATTTATATTTTATCTGCATTTTTCCTCTGAAATTATGGAAAGTGATGAAGTAAACTGCGCAATTCCCGAATCTATCCTAGCGGAAGCAAAAAAGCTGGCTTAGAATTACTGCTGGAAAAATTTCGAACAAGATACAAGAAGGAATTTAATGTGTTTAACCAGAGTGGTGTGAAAATAGAAATGTTAGAGAGTTTAAAGAAGAAGTCCTTTTAGCCTATTTTTCAGAAGCCAGTAAAACTTTTAAGCCATCGACTCTTTGGTCAAGATATTCTATGTTGAAGATGGTAATTAGAATACGAAAAAATGTTGACATTGGAATATTTCCAAAACTGCAGCTTACTTTAAACGTCAGAATGCTGGTTTTCGGCCCAAAAAGTCAAAAATATTCAACAAAATTGATATTTTCGAGTTTATTAATAAAGCACCCGATGATATTTATCTTCTAATGAAGGTGGTCACTATATTTGGATTAACTGGAGCGTGTCGTCGTGAACAATTGACGTATTTATCAACAGATAACATTGATGATAAGGGCAACTTACTAGTAATCAAAATTTCCAACATAAAAACTTATTCAAGTCGAACCTTTGTTATATCTAATAACTTAAAAAATGGTATGTACCTAGACTATTATAAAAGATATTCTCAATTACGTCCTACAACCACACCACACAGAAGATTTTTTGTCAAATATATTCATGGCAAATGCACTGCGCAATGTGTTGGTATTAATATGATTAGCAAGATACCTTCGGAGATTGCTGTATTCTTCCGTCTACCTAATCCTGAAGAATATACAGGACACAGCTTCAGGCGATCCTCAACGACCATGCTTGCCGATTCAGGCGCGAATATTACAAGTATAAAAAGGCACGGAGGCTGGAAATCCAGTAGCGCAGCAGAAGCGTACATAGAGGAATCGATTGAAAATAAAAAACAAACTTCAAATAAAATTTTGGCATTATCAGAAGCAACCAGCTTCATGCAAAATACCAATACAATTAGAAATGCTGAAGAATCTCATTCAAGTTCATTAATGGGAGATTCTAATAATGAAAGAACATGCCTTAGTTCGCAGTCAACGTGGGACGTTTTTGCATCGGCAATAAGTTTATAAGATGCAAATCATTGTATTTTCAATATAAATGTAAATAATAAGTAATTTTGTATATTAAAATCATGTTATATGATATTGTTTAATGTTTCATTAAAAAATGTAAATGAAATGTAAATGAGTGGTCAATTTTTTTTTCCGCACGAAAATACTATCCGCACTGTTGAGCGTGCGGAAAGTATTTGCATGCGGAAGAGTGCAATTTTCCGCATAGTCTTGCGTGTGGAAAGTGTGAGCTTTTTGCAAACTTATTTACGTGTGTTGTTTTACGGATACGTAATTGATGAGGCTTCTTGGATTTTCCTTATCACTTATAAAGTTTTTAGTTATTTTTCTATAAAAAAATATGGAGCAACATTTGCCAACTGATATTAACCATCGCATCGGTTCAAGGAAAAGCTAAATTAATTAATTTCATCAAAAAGACAGAAAGCACAAATGTTTACAAAATCATCACACTTGGAGGTGACACACATGCTAAAACCGTTAAAAGTAGAGTAATAAATAAAAAACAAGAAAATTATCTGCGCTTATGAGGTTTCTATACTATGACCATTGAAAAAGCGAGAGCGAAAAAGGAATGCAATATGATTAATTATTATACTCATAACGTATGTTCTAAAAGTTGTGGCACGAAATAATCGAATGTTTTTCTTAACAATTAGATTTACTCAAAAACTTTTTTTAGTTATCACAAAGTCGAACTTAATACTAAGCTACACTAATAAATTATGTGAAATGGCCTATGCTCTTCTACCAGATGCAATTTTCTGTGGATATCCTCTCATCAGGCGGTAGACGGACACTCCAAATCAAACTCTCTCAGTTTTGCGTCAATTTACACTTTTAGCTGTTCCTTATTTTTTAGCTTCCCTCCCTCTATGATAAGCCTTCCGAAAAGTAAAGCCCAGAAATCCTCGATTGAGCGAGCTTTAAGCAAGGTTTGCGGGTTATCGTTCTTAAAAGCAAAAGGTTTGCGGTTTTGGAGAAGTCAGTTTTTTGTATCTCTAGAGTAATGGCATGATGCCAAGTCTGACATTGTATTCAGCATGATGTTCCTTGATCAAGTGAGGCAATTTTGAAAAACAGTTCTTAATATAGCGCTGATCGTTCAAACCTTCACCTCATACTCCTCTCGCGAAAAGTCGGGGTATTTCCCCCTTAAGAATTGTGCACCAGACAAGAATTTTATCGCGAATTTCGCTCTATACCTTTTTTGATATTTTGCTTATTCCCCTTCATTCTAACGATACTGTACTGTTAGCAGTGCCGTATAGACTAACCAGTCCTTTCATTGGATTTTCACCTTTTTCGGAAATCTGGACATTGCTCGCACTACGCTATTGGTGCTATAAATCGATTTTCATGAAATATTTTCATCCTCAAAGAATACGTTAGGAGAAGGAAGATTTTACCTGTTGATGACATATCTCTGTAGGTGACGGCAGTAAAAATCACATGGAAAAGAGCTAAATTGAAAGTATAAAACATATAAAATTTAAATTTTTGCATGACCTTTAAGAAAAAGCTCAGTGTTCCGAAAATAAGCTTTGCGATATTAAGTAAGAGGATGAATTTATGATGCCAAGTCTATTTAAAAAGGCTCAGGTCAAAAATTAAAAATGAAAATCTTATTATTTCTAAGGCAGATAAGGGCAACTGTTTGGTTGTTCTCAAAAAGACAGACTACATCTCTAAAGTTGAGACATTTTTAGTCGACAATAGTTTTTCTCTTTTACCTAACAACCCTTATAACAGTTTCCTAAGGAAAGGCACTTTGGGGTGTTTTTTGAACAGAATAATGCTAGAAAAAAATTTAATTTCTAGCAATTCTACAATACCGAGGTTATATGGTCTACCAAAGATTCATAAAATAGACACACCTATCAGACCTGTGGTAAGTTTCACCAACACTACTGTTTACTTCCTAGCACAGTTTACATACAACTTAATTAAGGATATCACCAAGTTTACTCCTACATACTCGGTAAGTAATTCAATCTCTTTAATTAATAAACTTAAAAACACTTCCACAAAATTACATTATGGTCTCGTTTGATGTGTCCAACCTTTTCACTACGGTGCCAAAAACAGAGGCAGTACAACTTGTTGGTGACCTTCTGGCTTCATGTAGCGTTAACGATGAATAAAAATTAATATATTATCTCTTCTCAACCTCTGTTTGCCTCAAGATTTTTTTCAATTTAATGATAAATATTATAAACAACCTGATGGCCTAGCAATGGGCAGCTGTCTTTCACCTTTTCTGGCAGATGTCTTTATGAATAACTTGGAGAATGTACACATAGTTACTCCTAACAATAGTGAAATCCTTCATTGGTTCCGCTATGTGGATGATTGTCTTTGTTTTCTGAACTGTGAAGTTCAAGGAGCCAATGCCCTTTTGGATAAGCTAAATATCATTCATCCAAACATCAACTTTACGATTGAACTCGAGTCTAATAAAAAACTCAATTTTCTGGACATCACTGTTCGCCGAAGTATGGTTGGCCTTGATTTTGCTATTTACAGGAAGCCTACCCAGACTGACCATACTATTTCTTATTTAACCCACCATCCGTGGCAGCATAAAATGGCAGCTTTTCATTGCTACGTTAACAGGCTACTCAATGTACCTCTGTCTAATAGAGAATATAACAATGAAGTGAACATAATCAAGCAGATCGCCTTCAATAACCAATTTGACCCCAGTCTTGTTGATAATTTGATAACTAAAACTAAACTCAAGAAATTGCGAAGGGAACTCTCTCACAGCTTGTTGGACAATACATCTAAAAAATACTTTTAGATCCGTTTTTTTAATGTTCAAACTAATGAAAAGATTTCTAATACAATCCGCCAATTTGTCAATAATTATTTTATCTTCTTTAAAAATAAGAATCAATTACAAACATTTCTAAATAATACGAAAGATAAAATTAATACTCTCTCGAAATATAATTGTCTATAAATTGTCATGCAATTCGTGTCAGAGCACCTACATTGACAGAACTTGCAGGCCATTAAGAGTCCGCATCAGCGAACATTTAAACAGAAATAACTTGTCTTTTGGAGAACATTTACGTAATTACAACCATAGTTTTAGCCCTCATTCCAACTCAAAAATCTTACATAGTATTTCGTCAAAAAATTTCAACAGACTGGACTTTTTGGAGGATATCGAGATCAACAGCGAGCTGTCTCAGAACAACCATTGCCTGAATACTCAGGTTAATCTAAATAGATCATACATTCCTCTGCACAGGAGACTTCTTAACTAAGGTTCCTTTGTTTTTACTTGCATACTTCTTACTTGCTGAGTTTGTTCTTTCTTTATTTTCTGTAATAGCTATCCACTAAGAGTACTTCATTTATTTTATCCCTTCACAGCTCATTTTGGGTGGGGTGAGTCTTGCCCATATCTACTGCACTGATTATAAATACCCTAACAAATTTTTATTTCAAATAAAAATTATAGCACCCAAACAAAGGGGGGCCAGTCTCGTAGATTGGGTCGAGCTGATGTCTGTCTTTAATACGGTTTTTTTATAATTATATAGCAAAACAAAAAAAAATTGGACTTCAGTTTTCCTTCCAAATATTCTTCTACTCAGTCAAGTAAGCACCCTCTTTATTTTTAATACAATCACTTTCTTGGGTCATCATTTATGCTCTAGAAATTATTTATATAACATTTTTATATAACATTTTTATTTAACATTGATCATATCTTTTGGCCTCAACTAGCTTAGTGTCAGCCAGTCTCTTCTCCAGACGTCCTTTCTAATGTTAGTTGCTTCATTTGTATTCTGAATAACTGTCTGTACTAATTTAACATTTATTTTTAAGATTTAAATTTACCGCTAAAAATTTTTTTGCGGTCCACTTCCTGTGGCTTCAGAGTTTGCTTGGCATGACTGTCAACTTCGACGACACATTTTGTCGTTCCACGAAAAGCGTGGTTGGGCATTGCCCTTTTAAAATTATGTTACCTTTTAAAATGTGACTTTGACTTTTTAATTGTGATTTGACCATTGTTTGTTGGTGTTGTCTGTTTACTCTTCGTCGATATGTTCTTCAGGTCCAATGACAAGTAAGTGTAAGAACCTCTACCATTTTCCTTTGTCTCTAAAAAATCACCCAAAAAATTACAAAAAACACCATTTTTAAATTACACACCTATTTTATGCCTTTTAAGCTTTAAACACTCTCTGAATCTTGATATAACATTGTAATTTTTTCATTTTTTCATTTCATTCTTAAAGTTCTCACAGCAGCCTCTGCTAATGGGTGGTCCTTCTACTTACTTTTCAGACAACACTGATGATGGCTAGGCCGAAAGCGCTCTGTTATGCTTTTGTAAGAAGTCCTTTTGGATTAAATTTTGCATGGAATACAAAGTGTTTCATTTGGTAAAATTTATGTTTGTTTACCAAAACAAAAGAACCGCATAAGTGGACGGCGTAATTTTTGAGAGTTTCACAATTTTTGGAGCACCTATTATTATACAAAGTGATACCGGATGAGAAATTTTCAAACCACATTTGCTGAGATGTTCAATGTGGTCTGAATTAAAGATGATATACGGAAATGCCAGACATTCTTAGGGTCAGGAGCAATTCAGGATGTGAAGAATATGCTTTGTTTATGGTTCAAGCGCCATAACATGCGGATATGGTTAGAAGGATTACGTTTTATATAATTGAGGTCATATTCGGAATAAATTAAAAGTTAGTCCCACCCCCCTATAAGAGCTCTGATTGGTACTAATTCAGAAGAGGATCTAGTGGTACGTTTAAGGAATTAGAACAATCTGTAGTCGGAAGTGGATTTTCTTCAAAGTAATAAAGAGTTTGCAGTTCAATTATCGGGTTCCATGCCGTAAAAATGGATGAGCTTTCTTTTGAAAGTTACAATATTCAACCCTTGCCTAAATAAAATCTCCAAGATAGAGAACTCCGAAGATCTGTGATATGCTTCAATTTTGTTAATTTTATGTCCACATTTTTATTTTGGTTGTTATTTAAACATCCTATCATTTTTATGGAAAAACATCTATTAAAAAATCATAAATTATGCGCAATTACTATTTTTTTCCATTACATATGCAAAGCAGGCTTACTTCCTATAGCTCTATAGGTGTAAGGTTGTTCCATTTTGATACAGAAATATTTTATTTTATTTCCTCAAAAATTAGAATCTTTTCATTTCATCATTGTCATGAGTTTTGTACTCGCATTAGGTGTTATCGTAATGGTGTCTTCTAGTAACAGTTGTTTCAGAAGTTTCCATAAAAATGTAAAAGTTTCCATCGGAACTTTGTATGGCAGGTATTTTTGCGAGCACACACCGACAAGAAAACTTTAAAACTAAGATTAAATTTTGAAATATAATGTAATGCCTTGAACAGCTTTTCAAAAGTTTCAAAGCAATTGAACTTTACCATAATAGAAAATGCGATCGCGATAAGGGCTATTATTTGAGATCTGTTGAGTTTTATTTTTAAAATGGAAATATTTGAAATAATAACTTTGCTAAATGAATGAATTTATATCTAAAATAGATTTTTGTGGAGAGAAGCGTCGTCTAAAAATAAGCTGTTTTGTTGCATGTGGAATACATAAAATCAATTTCTGCACGAATAAGATTAATTATTTCAACCTCTTGACAATATTGCTCTATAATAATTGATTTCAATCCGTACCAGTGTACATTTTACAGGTCTATGGCGAATTGACCTTATACAATAATTTCCAACGAATAGCCACTTGGGCGCTCGTGCTAGTCGCCAACACAACTAACCCAAACTAAATTAAAGTAGTCAAACTTATCTTTAATCAACCAATTCTTCAAAGGGATGTTTGTTTCCTGTTCAATATTATTTTACATCGAATTACTATTTTTTAAATATATCACGAAAACATCATTTAATCACACTAATTCATTTGACTTCTACCTAAATGTAAAAAAAAATCACGAGTCTTTCGGTATGCAGCATAAGTTTAATTTTAATAGGACTAAAAATTCTAACAGTGGCTAATATTTGGTTCTCGTTATCACAGTGCAATACCAATATTCTTTAAAGTGCGTTATTTATAAACCCCTTTTATTTAGGAAACAATATTTTCCTTTGTGTTATATGCGTTCAAATTTATTAAGTGGTGATTTATGGTTTGTAAAATAACTATAATAGATAATATAATATTGCAAGTAGAAGTACAGGTAAGTGAAAATATTCATGCGGTGAGGTGAGTACATTACATTAAAAAATAACTTAACTGAAACACGTTTAATTTTTTTGAAAATATGTTTTCCTGATTATGAAAGCGATAACGATAATGCCTCGGTTGAAGGCGTGAATTACTGAAATAAAAGTTTTTATTTTATCTAAAAGCAGCAAAATCGACGGTGAACCTCATGTCTTTATGGAAGCTTCTATTCGCTATAAAAATGTGCAGCATTGCAACGCTTGATTTATCTCAGGACGCAGTGAAACTCGTTGAACCATCATGTATTTAAAAAGAAAACATTCGATAGCAAGTTGGTATCAATTGGTCTATCTATCCGATACATTTGGTGTAAAAAATCGATAGAAAATAATACGGACGTGCACCAAGATAAAAATAGAACACGGTCCGAAATACACGATAAAACGGAAAAATAAAATGAACTTAAAAAGCGAGGCAGATGTTTAGCGCAACGCTTAGGGCTAATCGATATTTTGTATTTATTATTAGTTGGCACGGACATTGATGGATATAAACCAGTTTTCTTTACTTCTACCGGCTGAGCTTGGATATTAGAAATTTAAGGTGCAAACAGAAGGTCATGATTGATGACTCTATTTTTGAAGAGAGGTTGAGAATCATTAAATGGAATGTAACATTTCCTTGAAATTCAAGTCACGAGGTAACAAACTTCCCAATAAAAAATAATATCGTACCAATTATATATACATTAAGGGATAATGAAGGAAATTTTAATTACGCTATTCTGTATTTGCTATCATAGTGACTTTATCGTTCATATTGGGTGAGTGCTGGAAAGTCAGCTTAAGAAATTACGCTTTAACGATAAATGTTTTAAGTGAAAATATTTTAGGCGCGTTTAGCATGTTTTTTCCTGGTAGAAAATATGTCTATGCCATCTGTTTTAATGCGTCAAACGTCAGATTAATAGGCTCATTTAAAAAAAAATTAACTATCAAATTTGTATTAGCAAAATACTTCATAAAAATAAGCCATATTCACAATTTTAAATCAATCCCTTGAGCGGTTCTTACAATATAAGAGTTTAAATATGCAGAATTCGAAGCGCGTCTCGATCGGGGATGCCGGATGTGGCGTAATAAAAAAGGATCACGTTCACTTGCTGGATCGAGACCTGCCGCCACCGCGCCAGGAGAATGCTGACGTTTCTGCCACTGTCATAGAATATTATATTATTTTATATGGAGGAAAAGTGATACTTTTCATGGCGCGCTCGTGTTTAACAGCCGAACGGAGTGAGGCTGGTAACAGAGAGCAAGCCATGAAAAGTAACTTTTCCTCCAAATAAAATATGCTGTTTTTTCTTCAAATGTCGACAAATTAATGCAAAAACATCTCTTTTTAATAGTAATAATATCTAATTATTATTAAAGATAAATGGGTTCGCAAGGCGGCTTAGACCACGGTCGTAGGTGGCCTTGCTTAGACCGGTGTCGATGAATTTAACAGAAAGCTGTCAGTGGACACTGTCAACAATAATTATTTTTTTAAGATGGCGTCTCCGATTGCGTTTTAATTCCGTATTGATAAGCAGTTATTGAGTAAGTTCGATTAAATAATAACCAATTTGTTCCTAAATTAGTGATTTTTAGAAATGCAGTCACAAATTGAGTGGTAAATATAAATTGTAGTTTAATAAATCTTGAGTTGTTGACGCTTATTTTGTGGTCTGTCTGTATTGTATCTATGTTGCTATGACAACACTTTTACCTCCGCCGGCGGAAAAGTGAAAAGTAATGCTCCGGCGGAGGAAAAACGAAACTTCACGGCCGCCTACACAGTCGAGTAATGACGGATTTACTGACGTTTGAAGAAAAAAATATATATCTCAACGCGACCTTCATATCTTATGACATCACGCATTTACAATGTTCCAACGGCACTTTCTTATCTATTTTCACCGATTTCGACTCTTCAGAATAATCTGATTTTTGGCATATTAATTTAATATGTCAAGGTCTTATGAATTAAATTATTTTTGAAAAATGGAAAAATGAGCCTCAGTTGGGTAATTTTTAGATATTTAACAATTTTCTCGAAGAGGGCTAAGTGTGAAGCTTTCGAATTTGGTATGTTTTTAGAAAATATCCTTTGGGACACCATAACTATCAAAAGAATTAATTAAAATGATGGAATTTACCGGACACTTTTTGACAATCTTTCAACTTCTATTGAAATGATAATTTTTTTTGGACGAGTACAATTTTCAAAAATATGTCACTTTCTTGCATAGGAATTTCTAGTACGAAACCTCTCTTTAGGCTTCCCAATTTTGAAAATGACGAGAAAATGCACTTTTCAGGGAAAATGTAAGGCGTCAATTTATAGGTAAAAAAAAATACGTTTTTATTTATTATTTTCGAGAAAAATATTATTTATTATAGAAAAAGCTGATCTTTTGACGATAATCTACGCCAAAGACCTTACAAGAGGCCACTTTACAATGATTGATGATTGTATACAGGATCAGCTAGTTGAGTTAAAAGTTTTCGCCCTTACGAGTTTTGATGCTAGCAAGATAAAGTGTGGCAAACTTATTTGGAACAACGACGTTTGAGGAGCGAAGAGAGGAAAAATGGCTTGCAGCCAATCGCCTTGATGCACTTTGTCACGAGAACGAGGGGAACTTGACGCACCTGTTGCCGGATGTATCGGGCGAATAGATATAAATGTCGCAATCGCAAATTTATTTAAGTTGCTAATGTGTAAAATAGATTATGAATTAAAGTTGAAGTAATAGTAAAGATCCAGTTTGGATATTACTTTTTATTCTCAATGAGTTAATGAGCATATTAAATTTATCTAAATAATAATATATTATTTCTCAAAAAATATTAAAGTTACTCGACAACGTCGCCAAATTTTTTGTCCGCATGCTTTCCGCTGTTCCAATTATACTTGACACACATTATTTAAAGTCTCATTTGGTTTAGCCTGTACAGTCAGTTTCATCTAATATATTAATTTATTCATTCCATATCATAAGTTTGATAATCAACTGTTACATTAACCATGTATTATGCCATTCTGTCCCCTATATTCACTTTTAACGCAAGAATTTTCATCGGTGTCTCAGCTTAGTGATCGAGCGTTCGCTTAGCAGGCGAGAGGCGCATCGAAGGAACTTTTATTTTATTTTATTTACTTTTATCATTGCGTTGTTAAAGTTTTCACTCCTGTTATGTGGTCTTAAGCACCCACCGTATTCCTTTTTTATATTTCTTCTAGTTTAAGAAGGCGTTTTTTCCACTAGGTAAACTTGCTCGAAATCATGACCCGTGATTCTAGTAAACTTAATATAATATGTTTTATAGATCAAGATGCCAAATGAAGCAGCTTGGGATAAAATCGATACAAGTCGAAGTTCCTTACTAGTTTTGCAATGAGTGGCAATAATATCTCTGATAATTTTTCTATATAATTTTGCTGGTATTGCCATAGACAGTACAGAACCGGGGGATGCCAAACCATATTCAACTGTAGATAAAATAATTGACATAAAAAAATAAGCTACTTCGAGAATGAGTACCTCACATTGAGTCGTTAGTTCTTAGTTCTAAACAAATGCATCAGTCCTATGTATATCAGTAGTAACTATTCTAAAATATTGTCACGTTTAGTTGTCCATGACGCCACCTTTTAGATAGCGTGCAGGTTATATAGCTCAGGTTACGGATCGATTTACGTCAGGTGAGAAGAGATAAAAAAGAAGGCACTTTGGTAAAACAATAACAACGTCTATTGGTCAAAGACTTAATGAGAAAACAATAACAACGTTTATTAGTTAGAGACTTAATGAGTTTACACTATACTCGCTTACTAAAATACGCGTGTTTCCGTTGAGGTATGGTTTGAATAATTGTTTATAGGTCTTAGTTCCTGTGTTATATTAAAGTTCCTTAAGAGCTCTGTTGTATTTTATTCATGCTTAGGTTGGGCTATTTCATGACATAATTATTTAAGGTTCTTGGTTTATCTTAATATCACTCAGCGTTTTAAGGCACTTTAAGTGCTATACATTAAAAGTCACTTGACTTAGGATTTTGACAAATTTAGTGTAGATTCACTTTGGAACTGTTTAGGTAGGCGTCCCTCTAAAAATACGTTCCCGTGAACTGAACTTCCCGAGTTGGGTCTGAAGATTAGGATATGGTTAGAGCCTTACCGCAACCCTGTGGACTGCAATAAGTGAGCGGAATAGGTGGGAGACAAAAGCCTGCCGGACTGATGGTCCGCTTGACTATTTATAATATAAACTCTACTAACCATTGCAACTTTATGATTCATAATTGCCTTCGCTGTTTATAAATTAACTTGAATGTGTATATAAGATTATTCAAGTTCAAGTTCAAACTTAGGACAATGTGATAATTGGTTAGTAGTTTGAATGTTTCTAGTAGTTTACGATATCAAGCTTATTATCCCCTTCAATTTCTGTTCCACGGATAATAACGGTAAATTTGACATAATTAGTTTTCATAATTAGTTATAAATAAATCTGATTTCAACAAATTCCAGTATTTGTCATCACTTTTTGCTTTCTACCCTTTTAATGTTGTCCACTTGCGATATAAGTAAATATTACTATTTCTCAGTACAATTGACAAACGCGAAACAGAGCCTTAAAAGAGATGTGATAGTTTTTTTTTAAACCCCGATTAAATTGAATTCGTTGCAGAATTACGACAAATGGAAACTAACGTTACAAACTTCAGGAGAATACTTAAATGTCATTTAAAAAATGTGCTACAAAAGAATATAGTAAACATTTAATCAGTTTTTTATATAGTCTGTCGCTACACTTTCATCGCAATATCATGTGCAACAAATTCAAATATGAATAATTGGTATTCCCGAAAGTGAAACGAGACTTCGTAACAAACATAACTATTTTAAAGGTAACATTTAAAAAAACGTGTGAAATCTAAATTTTTTGACAAGCTGTCTGCTGGTTTAGTTCGATTCGGTACTGATGTCAGATGCATTACTTTTCTGAAAGAACGTAAAAATTTTTATTTTTGCGAACTAAAATGAAAGATGGCAACACACACAAAATTTAAGTATAATTTACTGTTTAAGAAAGGTGCGAAAAAATTGTCATCAAAATGCGTCTGGTCTCTAAACGGCACGTATTAACAGTGATAAAGATTTGGCCAACAGGTATACATGGCAATTTTGCACAATTCCCGCGTGATAAATACGAACTTCCATTTAATGGAAAGTAATATTGCAAAAAAGGTATAACTTAGATCTCAAACATATATTTATTTTTTGTTTGTTAGTATTTTCTATCTATGACCCGGGGATTAAATGTTTTTATTTTGTTTAAATGAATGCACACAAATATTGTATTACCACTTTTCAAAATTAGTATAAATGAATATAATTTATGAAGACGATTTCAGCAATTGAACAGATGCCGTATTTTATCTCTGTTAAGGGATACTGCTTGATTTTTACCTATTGTAGAGTTTTCATTATTTTGCATTCGATTGACATATACAAAAAAGGGAATTTCCTTGCAATTAGGATTTTTTGCTCCATATATCAAGATTTTATAAACGCATGCATGTATTATATCGAAAATTAATACTTTAAATTTCCATCCCAAAACAGTCTCTAATTATTATGCTATAAATGAATAAAGTAATATTACAAAATCAGCTTTATAATATTCTATACGATCAACGCCATGCTTATAACAGGTTCAAAAGCTCAATTCTAGTTTCATGCCTAGAACGGGACTAGGTTTTGTTATAGTATTACGCTAGAAAAAATATTTAATATACTCTTTTCTTTCATACCTGTTCTGAGCCTTAATATTAATATTCTCTTCGCAGAAAGATACCTGTAATTATCCCCTTCAAATGTTCGGGATTATTCGAAATAGCATGTTCCTTAGAAGGTCTGGAAAGATCAAAACATGAAATCAAATACATCCAAATATAATTTCCTTAAAACGGTATACCAAAGTAATAAGCACCCTTGTGGGAACAGATAATTGAACTTGAAAGTAGGAGTTCGTTTATTTACGATGGACGTCGTCACGCATAGGTCTAATTAATGTAGAGCATTATTATGAACAAAAATGTCAAGATATGTACATTTTCACCGTATTAAATAAGCGTGTTTCATTTCAATAGTTAACCTAGTGGATAATTAATATAATTCCGATTTTTGTTTGATTAATCAAAATAAATGTTTTATGGCATTCCGGATTTTTGTATTTATAATCAGGATCATTATGGAAATCAGTTATTAAGCTGGTGTATTATTAATGGGGGACCTTGTCCTGCCGCTCAATTTACAAAAATACAACCTATATAGCTGGATATTATTTTTTACAGAGTATATGAGGCTTGGTTTGAAGTTGAGAACTATTTTTTGCTATCGGTTAGATCTATTAAATTTAGGCGTCTCATATACCGGAAAAGCTTTCTATATTGAAAAAAATATATTAAGATGCAAATCACGATTTTAACCTTAGCACGTTCAATTTTGACACATGTTCAGGACGGCGAGTGCGCAGGCAGTAAAAATGTATTTTGTAAAAAGGTAGTCTTTCAAAAAGTATACTAGAGGATCAAAGTAATATTATCAAGCTCCGCAAACAATGTTTTATTAATTTTTTTTAGTTATAACTGGTTATATGACATCAGGTTGTGCAGAGCCACAGTCGATGCTTCTTTTTCATTATTATTATTATTATTATTATTATTATTATTATTATTATTATTAT
>MU182782.1:218109-235670 GCA_016904865.1 Pissodes strobi | reverse complement strand
ATTATTATTATTATTATTATTATTATTATTATTATTATTATTATTATTATTATTTTTATTATTATTATAATTTTATTTCTTTTAAAATGTTTAGTTTTATTAACTATTGTTCTATTTTATCTATGGCTCGGGTTTGTTTTTCGTCTAATTTAAATTTGAATCTTCCGTTTCGTTTACGGATGATGTAAATAACGGTTGGGTGGGAGGTCTCTAATAGCGTTCGAAAAGATGGCAAGCCGCGCAGACATCGTGAGTGTTTAAAGCAAACGGATATTACGGCAATAGTTCAGCGGAAGAAAGAAAGCAATATTGGTTGCAGAGAATGCTGATTGGTCAGAAAAGTGTGGCGGGAGCTGCCATATGGTAGATTCGTGAGACATCGGAGGCGAGAAGTGACGATGAGAAGGCAGAGGTAGTATGCCGTGACCCATGATACAAAGAATAACAGGTATGATATTCCCGAGTGCCCAATTCGGTCGAGTTCGCGCATTTACGTCACAATGAGAGTTATTTGAAATAGTTGCCGTAAGAACTGTTATATCGATTATATTTAATTGACCATTATTAGATATTTGAATAAAAATGCTATTAATATATCACTGTTTTGGGTTTATTTAGGATACTGAAAGGTATTTTATTATTCTGATTTGTTAATAAACTAAATAAATAATCAATATACATCAAAATTGAGAAATAATGTTGAATATATGGAATACACATATAAGAGATAGCATGCATAGAAATTTTAGAAGTAGGAAACAAATCTTTAGCAACGAAGATTTTATCAAAAGAAATTTATAGAATTTAAAATCTTGTTAATTGACATTTCAGCAGAGTTGCTACTATATACACTTTATTATAGATGATTATAGCAGGGAACATAAAGAAATATTAGGTATTATAATAGATATATAGTTGATATTATAAGGGAAGGTATAGTGGATTGGTTTTGTTTAACAGATGGAAAGATCTACTTATTTATCTTCTCATATCGGAATTGTATTTATTTAAAAATGACAAAAAAATAAAACAAGGCTTTTTAGACAAACTTTTTATTTACTTTTTATAACATTTATTTAATACAACTCAATATTATAATACAATAAATATATAAATCCCTAATCAGTGCTTTAAGCTCTAGCCTCGAACATACTAATTACAACTTTTGTGTCGGAGAGATTCTAACTAATATTTAGATACCACTTAAATAGTTTTATAAAAACATTATAATTTATTTATTTATTTATTCTTGTATCAACAAGTTTTACAAAGCCAATAATAGATACAATCAAACTAAAAACTAAACCTACAAACTAGGAACATATCCTTATATCTATTTCTCCTTTTATTTGTTTTTTAAACAATTCAACTGAAATACAATACTACAATACCTATTAAAGTTATTACACAGCCTTATCAATGGAGAATCTTTATAAAGATTAGTTATAGGTGCATACATAAATAACAAACCTGTACATCTCGTATTTGCCTGACCAACTCTAAAAAGGATTCTTTTTAAAAACTCCTTACTATCAATGTAAACATTTATCAATTTATAAAGAAAATAACTAATAAGATTTCCTTGAAGATTTTTAATATTTTCCAGTACTCTACTGTATGATTTACATGCTTGCACATACGGGTTATTTAGGCCTATATTTGTATTGGTCATTATTTTGTAAATGTTATTTTGGGACCTACTTAGTGTTATATTTACGTATATCACAACAACAATGTTAATATTAGAAATTTGTTTTGTCAGTATCGATTTTTAATTTATTGTAAAACCAGTTCAGATAAAACTTTAGGTCACCATTTACAAGCCTATTTAATGCATTAACTTCCCCACCTGTGTATACCAAAGCTGTATCATCAGCAGAAGTAAAGTACCGTGCCAAAGTCCTGCACATCTTAAATTAAATACATATAGTGAAAAGATTAATGGCCCCAGAACCGAGCCCTGCTGCTCACCACAATCACTGGGTAAAATATCAGTACTGAAGTCTTTCGCAGATCTACAAAAACAGTTACAAATAATTGTTTATTATCCAATGTTCTATATATGTAATCCACAAAATCCATTATTGCACTAGCACTGAGCAATGATATCTTCCACAAACTTCTTCGATTCTCTCTTCGAAAGCCTCTCCTGTCTTTTTACCTGGTTCACAGATAAATCTTTTGATTTTGGCAGATGCATTGCGCTTTAGACTGGGTCCATTTTTGGATTCGTATTGCAACAATTCATGTTGCAAATTTATTTCATGGTCTTCTGACTGAAATATTTTCAACAAATTCTCGAGGTTTTAGTATTAAAATGGTCTTTACGGCAACAAGCAGTAACCCACGGTTTTTCAACAATATTGTCTTTGGGAGAAGCATGAAATCTTACAGATTTGTCAGCACGTTTTGTCTGATTGTCACTCAGACAACCAGCTACAGCACAACGCATTTTTAATATGTGTAGTTTATAACTAACCTTAAAAATGCTAAAAATCACAAATTAATGTTGTCGTAATTACTTGCTCAATAATTAATTGTTTATGATACCTCATATAGCTTTTAAAACAACAAAATAAGTTACTATTGTCCACACAAAGTCACTATTACTAAAGTCACACTAACTAATAGTTCAAAATGGTTTTAATAACCTGATTTGTTTTAAGTTTTTTACACTAAAGAGTCTCCAAATTCAATTTAAATGTCACAACTCTCATAAAATGCTGACAAAACACCACAAAATACACGGCAAAATAAACAAAGCTTAAAATATCATGAAAGTCCCCTTGTAAACCGGTGGATTTTAATGGCGGCAACTCTCATTGTGACGTCGACAGGAGCGAGTCAGCTGATAGTCGTGCGCGCAATATCATACCTGTTATTCTTTGTATCATGGCCGTGACCAAAGAAGTTTTTGTTTTTGTTTGGGTTGGAAACGCGGTATGGCAAGTGGTGTTTTTTTCTCCAGCTTTTAGAAAAGTGGATTACCATCAAGAATTCAAGACGTGTCACAGTGGGGCTATTCATTGTAATAAACCAAAGTAGGCGTTGCGCACTAAAATCGAGTAACGTATGGATATGTCAAGTTTAACAACCAAATCCACTCGTTCTGTCATTTTTACTTTGTTAACGTTGTCTATTCAGTCATCGTGCATTATTAAACTTCGTTGATTGAAATATTGTACAAAAAGTACACGGTCGGTGCAGATTTTCCGCGATATTTCAAAAGCTGCTGTAGATATATTTTTAGAAATAATTTATTTATAAAATATGGTTTCGATGGAGACAGGTATGCGTTATGTAGATTTGTATATTATATCTGCTTAAAAATTATATTTTATTTTTATAGAGAATTTTTAATTGCACGAGTAATTTACACTAACATTTTTCCACAAAATCAATTTTAAACCGAGATTTAAAAAATACATTCAAAACCATGTTTGAGATTTTGGTACTAAAAGTTACCTATATATGTATCTGTTTTGATAATTTATAGTATTTAACTGCATAGGAGTGCATACCTAAAGTGTACATACTTTTTTTAGAAACATCGACAGTATTTCGAAATGAAGATATATTTCATTTATGGTGTTCAAATGCGGGACCATCAAAAATTAACAAAGTTAAGGAGAATATTATGAGTTTTTTAATATAACGGAATGCACAGATGACATTCACAGCAGCTTTTACAAATTTTCACAATATTGCTGTCTCACAATACAAAAAAAATGGGCGGCTGTAGTCGATCTCGACATAAATTTGAATTACGTTATAAGTCTTGGTTAAATCTAAATGTGAATCTACCAAAATATATCCAGAACTTACTGAATAATAAACCATACAGTAACACACCGAATATGCGCAAAGGAAGACCTCAAAAAAATGTTCAGAATGTTCGGAGCGCACGAAGAAGAGGCGTGTCGAATCGCTAGTTACAGAGCGAAGCTCCGAAGAGCTTAATTTTGCTGTTCAGCTCTCTTCGCATTCGTCAACCCATACTGACAAGAATAATACTGTAAATGGGAATTTGTCATATGAGGAAATTCTTAGTCTATATATAGACCTAGATTTAACGAGAAGGAAGTACAATATTTTACCTTCTGTTATGAATTCTATTAAAAAAAGATGCTTTTCCATCATACAAAAAATTGATTCAAGTGAGAAATTCACTCTTGCCTGAAAACATTATAGTAACTGAAACGTCAGCAGAAGTAGACTTACAAGACCTTTTAAAGTGTACAACGAAAAGTATATTAAATTGCATTACCATCAATTTTGAAAATGATGTAATAAATATGACTTTACGTTGTAAATGGGGTTTTGATGGGAGCTCCGGTCATGGTATTTATAAACAAAAATTTGCCAATTCTAATGACACCGATAAGTTTATATTTTTCATGGCTCTAGTTCCCATTAGTCTAAACAATAAATTGACGAACGAGGTGTATTGGACCAATCCACGCCCCTCTTCAAGTTTTTATTGTCGTCCAATAAAGTTCATATTTGCAAAGAAACTTCGAACCTTGTAAAATCTGAAGAGCTTATGATTGTCAACAATATTAATAAACTGGAAAATTGTGAATTTATCAAAGGTATAAATACGATAGTTGTATCTTTTAACCTGCTATTCACCATGGTTGATGGGAGTATTTGTAATATAGCGTCCGAAACAAATTCCACTCAAAAATGTTATATTTGTGGCGCAAAGCCCACTGATATGACTAAAGCTGCTATTTTAAATAGGGAACTAAAGAACACTATAGATTTGGCTTGTCAAATGGATAAGAAGTTTTGAATTTCTGCTCCATATTTCCTATAACTTGCCATTCAAGAAATGGCAGGCTAGAGGAGTTGACGCGATTGAAAAAGCAAAGCGAAAAGCAATGATTCAAGCAGAATTCAAAAACAGGATGGGATTATTAGTTGACAAACCTAGATCTGTATCAGGTTCAAGTAAAAAACAATTCACGACAAATATATTTAGCCGATTAGTTTCTTAAAAATTTAAGATAATTTTATAGGTGTAATGACGGACGCCACTGATAAAAAATATTTTTCTACAACGCATTTGTCATGTGTGAATCTTAAAATGGATATTCAAAGAGTCCTTAAATGAAATATATCGGATATTTATTTAAAAAATTGGAAGTTATGATTTTTCGCCGAATTTTACTATCAATTCACTGTGCGTGCGTGTGCTCGAAGTTCTTACAGAAGAGTTTGTGGGTCTCTTGTCCTCGAAATAATAACAACAGAAATGTAAGCTTGTTCCGATTTGTTTAACCTTGCCTGGCATCGTTGATAAAACCGCTCCGTTTTTAACGGAACCCTTAACGTCCATAAACTCAGTTCAATTGCAGTTCAAGTGAAATTATAATAGCCACTGGAGAAAAGCTTCAAAACGGGGCGGTTTCATCAACGATGCAGGCAAGGTTACATAAACACCATTTCTGTTGTTATTATTTCGACGAGAAAAGAGCCGCACACTCTTCTGTAGGAACTTCAAGCACACGTCTTGAATTATTGATGATAATCCATTTTTTTCAGATTCTTTTCTACTTTTTTAAAAGCTGGGGAGAAAAATGACCCAGTCTGCTAGGGCTCGAGGCCACTGATATGTAAACATATCCTATATCGACATGCACAAATATTTGAGCAGCCTCCTAAAATCACTGCGCCGCCTGCACATTTCCGTCGCCATCCGCTTGCACATTTCCGTCCCATTTGCCGAGATTTTACCCTCATACGGCCGTGTACACATGATACACGTGATACGCATCAAAAATCACATTTTGGGAAACCGCGTTTTCAACCCAAACAAAAACAAAAACTTCCTTAGTCACGGCATAATACCTCTCTCTTCTCAACGTCACTTCTCGCCTCCGATGTCTCACGAATCTACCATGTGGCAGCTCCCGCCACACTCTTCTGACCAGTCAGCATTCTCTGCACCCAATATTACTTTCTCTCTTCCGCTGAACTATTACCGTAATGTCTTTTCGCTTGAAACGTTCACGTTGCCCGTGCGGCTTGTCATCTTTTTGAACGGTATTAGAGACATCCCACACAACCGTTATTTACATCATCCGTAAACGAAATATCGGAAGATTCAAATCTAAATTAGATAAAAAACCAACCTGATTCATAGATTAAATAGACCAATACCGAAACTAAAATTTTTTTAAAAAATAAAACATTGCAATTGCATAGATTAAATTATACTAACTTTATGGACATTGGTTTCACCAATCTGCATTTTCCGGACAATTTGCACGTAACTATTTGCCATGTTCAAGATAGAAGTCAGTCTTACAGTTAAAAAAAAAACATACCTTGGTGGTCGATTTCCCTTACAAACACTACATCGTTCCAGTATATTTCCTGTAAGTTCCCCTTGTTGTGGAACATATTTTATTCCAGAAAATTCATTTGTTTATACTTTAATGATTTAGAAATGTAAGGTAAAATACCTCGGTATTTCATATGATTACTTGTTAGCTGAAAAGAAAGTTTTCGCAAAAGAAAAAATTCTTAAGATAAACGTATCTGGTTTGTATAAATTAAATATTACAAATTAATTTATTCCAACTTCATTTTTTCTAGACTTGGTATTTCGGATGCAACTGTAGTCTGAACAAAATTTGCCACCTCCCTTTTTACTATTATATGTTATAATAGTTTCAGACTGTGCTATATCTCTATCTATTTGGTCGTCATGTTTTATATTGGAAAAACCAAGACATTATTTTTTGCCTAACTATACATGAAACAAATGTGAAATTTTCTTGAAAAACAAGCATTGACGATCCACCCGGGCGCTTGGGAAAATTTTTAAATTTAGGATGCAATCACTTTTACAGATCGTTCCAAATTAGGTTAGTCTAAAATGTTTTTTTTTAAGTTCGCACTCAATTTACATTCGCCAGTTATCTACTGTCATATTTCCCTCTTTACCCTGGATGGATCCACAAAAACTCTGGACTACAGCACTAGAAGAATTATCAACTTTAAACTGACCGTCATCACAAAGGGCAAAGAGCAGAGAGGAAAGTTTCTCATCAACATGCACGTATTGCAATGGAATATACGCACTTTTGTAATTCGTCCCAAAAATACTGAAAACATCTTTCATTACAGCTAATTTATCGAAAATCTATTTTTCCTCGCGAGTTGTAATATCGCCAAATCTCAGACGACGCAAAAGTCACGATATACCCAGCCTGAACATGTCGCTCCGGTACTACCGCTTTCCCATAGATTTTCGGTAAGTATTTAGTCGGGCGTTCAAGATGCTAGCAAGATGGGTTACTCCAATAACTGCATGAATTTCTGATTTTTTTCTCAAATTTGCATCTCCGATTCTGGTATAATTTTCTTGGACATGCAGAATATTTTCATGTGGGTTTTCAACGATAATTTCCAAAATCTGCGTATTAAAACTCTAAAGGGATTTAAATTATGTTATTGCTTCTTTAGCACTTGGAAATCGAGTAGGTATAATTGCTGGTCTAGTTCTAACATTTTAAGAAGGTGCAAGCTTTTCCCATTTTGCCTTTGCCAAACAAAGTGAGGACTTGAATTTATGGATACAAGAAACGCTGGTTCATTATCTGAAACAATTATTCGCTGTCCAAATCTTCACTACGTACACCTAGATGATCTTCCTTATAAGCTTCCTCATCAATCATCATCATTAGATTTTATTACTAATGAATCTGCGTCTATCGAATCCAAACCTTCATGCATTCATTTTCCAAGCCCTCCTGCTCCTGTGAAAAGATTGTAAATTCGATAATTTCTAGTAAATATTGCCTTACCTATACTAAATTTATGTCATTCTAAAATAAGAACGTAAGAGATATTTCTAAATACTTACATGGTGGCCCGTTTATTACGGGATGACATCCTATCTCAGAATCTACGGGGTATACCAAAAAAAAGTTTAATACAAAAGTTGTTTGGATTTACTTAAGCTTTTAAAATAATATATTTACGTCGAACAGCATCCCTAGCATCTCTTGCAGACTTGAACCTTATATCTGCAAATGGATCTATAACAACTCCAAAATAACGGCTAAATTTTTCATGAATGAATTTTAATTATATACTAAGGGTAATTATATTGATTTATGAAATTTTCTGAGAAAATATAACTCTTGCAATGAAAATTACCTATAAAGTTCGAATTAATTAGCTTCCAGGCCCTTTAGCTCTTATTACTCTTTTATTCCTCTTTACTGCTTCTAATATAAAGTTTCTTCTACTGTCTAAGTGAAGCACTTTGACTTACACTCTTACGAGAACTGATGATCTCTTTTTATCGTTGTTACTGGGGTTTGATGAGTTAGTGATGGCATCTGTTGGAAACAGAACTTGCCGTCAAATTTTACTCTAGCTCTTTACTTCCAAACTTCCTAATTTAATTTTATAAATACCATTCTACTAGCATATTTGTTAACATCCAGTACTTATCGTCACTTTTTTGACTACCTACTTAATATAGCACTTTCATCTACAATTTCATCCAGAGTATTATCAGTTGTCTCTGGTAGATCTACAAAAGGAAAAAATTTAAACTATATCTTACTAAAAAAGTTGGTTAGTATTAATAAGTGAAAATGTATCAATTTATCATACCTACCTTCTATGCTGTTCATTATTCCAGATTAAATCACGAATTCCCGGTCTGTTTAATTCCTTTTAAGAATTTTGCACATTTGAAGGTTACCCCAAAATAAAGTTGCAACTTTATAGTACGAAGTTGATCGAAAAACTTTTCTAACAACAACTCTGTCAAAAAACCGTTCATAAACGATCAGTCCATAACGGATGCACAATAAGTCCCTCGAAATAATTAGCAAACTGCCAAGTATTTCTTGCTGGAACAAATTTACTATTTACCTGATAAACTTTAAAAATTAAATTACTTATCTGTCATTATTATAAGTGGTTGTAGACAAAATAATAAATGCGCGTTTAATGGCTATTATTAAATAATCGTTGGATAATGTATTGTTTAATCATTTTTTCTATGTATTATGCAACGGCACATTTTTTCTATATCCGTAAAGCGTTCTAAAGATAGCCTTCCAAAAAAGATCGATGTTTCCTAGACGTGAATGCCGTTTTCGAAAGGCCCTTACTATTAAGGTTCACGTGTTCGAGTTTATTTGGAATCGCATGTTCCTTAGCAAGTTTCGAAATATCACAACATAAAATCAAATACGACTAGACTTAATTTCCCTGAAGTGGTATGCTAAAATAATAAGTATTTCAGTTGGAACAGATAATTTAACATGAAGTCGGGCGTTCGTTTTTGTTTACGATAAAAGTCACGCAGAGGAGCAATTTCTGCCAAACATCGTTAAGTAAAATTAACAAAGTATTTTATTCATTTGAAACGACGTCCTTAAGCTATAACAACTTGATTTCTCAAAATATTGAACCACGTCAAATATGGAACCTATATTTTATATTTAAATGCATTTTAATATGGGAGACACATTACATTATTGACTTTACTCACATTCATTATTTTAAGTGTCTTTAAACCAAGGACATATTAATACTTTTTAGAGCAAATTTCTTTTTGAATTCTAAAATAATGTGTAGGTTATAAGAAACGCTAATCAGAAGTGAATTTAGTTTTCGCAAATTTAAATACTTACAGAATAATTAATTACAAAGTTGATACCACTTCAGTACAAGGGGCAACATCGCATTGTGGAAAATAATTTAGATGAAGCATATGTTTTTAACTAAAACAGAGTTTTATCCACAATACCGAAACAGAATATTTGCACTCGACGCGCGTTTCGCTAACCATGTTAGCATCATCAGGAGATGATTAAAACTAAAATTAAAATCTACCTAACTTCCTTTTATACTACTGTTTGCTTAATCAAGCGGAACTAAAAAGAACCAATCCTGGGATCCCGCTAGTCACGCTTGATCAACCAATACAATGGACTATACGGAATAGGCCCTCTATCTCTATTTAAACTATTCTTACATTTAATAATTTCCATACTTTCATATGCGTCTAATAATCTCCTATCAGTTATATTATGAATTAATTTTAAATTTTTAATTGTTATTCTATGATTATTATCAAAAGCATGCTCGGCAACACTTGATTTATCTGTTCTACCATACTTTAAATGAGCTATATGTTCTTTGAATCTCGTCTGTATAGATCTTCTAGTTTGCCCAACATATTTTTGGTTACAATCCATACATCCAATTTCATATATTCCACTTCTTTCTAATATTTCAATTTTGTCCTTTGGACCACCTAATAATTTCTTAATGTTAAACTGAGTCTGGTATACTAATTTTAAACCTACTTCCTTAAAAACTTTTTGGAGTCCTCTAGTATACTGAGGATTATACGGTATCGAAACGTATTTTGTACTTTCATCCTGATTAACGAAAGAAGTGGAATCACGAATGGTCTTTCTAAACAAATGCCTATTAATTAGTTTATTTATTAAGTTAGTATTAAAACCATTAACTTTCGCTATATTCCTAATAGTTTCCTTTTCATTATTAAATCTTTCTCTGCTAAGAGGAAAGTTAACCAAACGGTGTACTAAAAAATGAAAGCTGGCCATTTTATGTTGGTCGCAGTGGAAGGAGTCATTAGGAATATATCGGTTAGTGGCAGTATTTTTTCTGTAAATATCAAAATCTAGTGTGTTATTATCGTTCCTAATCACTAAAGTATCCAAAAATGGTAGCTGACCATTGTTCTCGATGTTTTTAAGACAAGTAATATACTGGCGTCACATGAGGCTGCAATAACAAAATATTTAGTTTTTCTAAAGTGGGATTTGGAAAAAGAATGTTTGCTATGCGAAAAAATCAACATTGCATTGGTATGAAAAAATGAACCGTGTATGGATGAAACTGTTAATTTTTCCTTCATTTAAGCTGACTTTATTTCGCATCTTTAACGAAAAACTAGCATCAAAACGTTGCTGTAAACTCATTAAACAGCGTATACAAGTTTAAATTTAATTTCAAGTTGCAACATATAGTTTATACGAATCTACTACTTATCCTAAGCTCTTCACAAAAATTCAATTTGGGTGATTTTCGGGCATAATTTAAGCAAATTTAATTTTTTCAGAAAATTTGTCTTATTTTTAGAAAAAAATGTAGTTTAAAAAAAATCTTCATTTTGTATTCCCCATTACTAGTCATGCCACTGAACCCCTCATCTCGGGGTAAAACAAGAAAACAAATTCTCTTAAAATGCTTTTACTGCACTCATTTTTTAAGAAGGATTGAACTGGACTATATTGAGAAATAGTTTTGGAAAAATCTTCGTTATATCGAGTTCAGCAAGCAGCTCTCAACCCGCATTTCTCCCATCTTAGCCAACGCTTGACATTCTGTTCAAACGACAGTACCCTGTAAGAAGTCCTGACACAAGCTTCAAGTTTCTCCTCCCCAGTGCCAGAAAGGTCATTACCCTACAAAGTGCTAGGTCATCCAGGAGTGCCTTATTCCCCAAGGAGGTTGCTATAGATCCTTGGCTCGCACCTTCATTCCAGTCCTCTTTGGATAGCGACGGCTACATAACCCTGACCCTGAAAAAATTCTCAACATCCGAGGTCCAAGATCTTTCCTCAGGCTGTTCAGTTGCAAATATGGAGTCTGCACTGAGTCCCGGGGAGATTCCTAGCTGTTAGCTCCTGTTGACTCAGCTCCTTCACAGCTGAAGTCCGAGACCAAAGCTTCGGTTATAGAATCGCCAAGGTAGGACATGCGCTGAGTTCCTGAAAGGTTTCCAGCCTTAGGCCCTCTTGACTCAGCTCCTCCACCACTTAAGTTCCAGATCGTTCTTCAGGCTGTGGAGTTGCCAATGAAGAACTTGCGCTGGGTCCCTGGACGGTTCCCAGCATTAGCTTCTGTTTAAGTGGGAAATAACAGCGCCCCTACAGAGCTGGAAAGCTTCATGCAACTGGCTGCACCAGATGCCCCGAGATTATTCGCAAGAACCAGGCTTCTCCCCCGTCATCCACCCTACCGGTGCGTCATAATACCTTAGGATTGAAAAAGTTTTTATGATGGTCCTTCATCCACGCGGTTCGGCCGGTTAATCTGTAAGCCTCATGCCCCTTGATCCACTACCTTTTACGAGGGTTGTCACCTTTGCCGCATACTGTTTGCCATACTCTTTAATCTAGAAACTCTTAGGGAAGGGCCCTTCTGGGTAAATCTCACGCGCACCACACGGGTCCTGGCTTTTTAGAGGGGAGGAGCCGCATCCTCCCCTTCCTCTTTTTTTCATCCCGGCTTGGGACCAGCACTGTTGCTAAAACTCCTTATAGATAAATTTCGCTGCACAGCCAAAACAAAAGTAAAAAATTTATTTCCAGGATGGTTATCCAAAGTAGCGATATTCCTTCTTTAAAGTGTTCTTATTGTTTTACGATTGTACCGTAACGTAAAGCTTTATCTTTTACGCTGACTCTTTTGAGAGAATTTTAAAATTCAGTGCCATTGAAGTTATGTTATACATACAAAATAATATATTATTTCAACAATAGTAGATATGATGGAGATATTATAAGTATGAAGCTGAAAGGAAAAACTAAATTCAAAATACCTACATCGGTCTTAAGCTATATTATTGTAAAATAGTAAATATTGTAGTCAACAGTATACAAGAGAAGAGGTGTATAATCTAAATGGTCATTTATATAGTTCTTAATTAAAAATGTGTAATGGTTTAAGAAATTAATGTTTGGGTAGTTTAATTTAAAAACAAATCTCTTCTTAACAGACTTTATTATTTAAAATAAATGAAACTTTCGTAAAACATGATATTTTGGTGGTATATGATATCATATGATACAAGAACAATCCTCGCTATCGTTACCTCTGGTATTTGTTTATAATTTTACTGCGTATTTTTTTGATGAATCCTTATTTCATAAGACAATGGAGGGAAAAATATTGCATTATATGTTGCCTACCCTTGTTCGAATTATCTTCTATTGCTTCGAAAGCATTTATTTCGGATTTTCTTGTGCTGCTATTCAAGACATAAATAGGCGGCTTGAGCAGCGCAGTTGATTTAGCACCATAGCAGAAATTTAAGACGCCTTTCATTAAAAATATAGCAATAATCCCTAGTAATTTCCATCGGTATTTGTGATTTTAAACTGGTAGTTGGTATTAAGGCTATAATTTATACCTCAACGTGTGGAACGCAAACCTTGGGGAACTAATCCTCCCCAATTCTCAGTCAAATAGATTTTGTCGGTTTAAACGAGATTTGGCCCAAGATATATATGTATATCTGTTTTAACGACGCAAATGCGTACTGCTTAATTGCTTTGATTATGGGAAGCTGTTAGTATGTACATTACAATTAGAACTAAAGATGCCTCGTAAATCTATTTAGAATTATATGGACGCCTCTAATCCAAATGTGTTTCATCTTTTATTATACACTCAAAATTGAGAAAAAATATTTGCTTCTCGGCCTTAAAAAATACAAATAAAAATTTATTTCAATCTCATATGGGTTATATTATGATGTTATATAAGCATCAGTCGGCATCAGTTCTTAATAGTTTACCGATTTCACCCAATATGCCAATGTAACCATAATTGTGACTTGTGAGTTAGTTTAACATTTAGGTGTCAACGAATGAGGTAAGTTTTAGGACTCAACAATCAACTGGAGTTGATCCAGTCTCTATCGAACTCGCATTCTATGAGAATCCCCTAGATACTATACAAATATTATCTATATATCTAGAGCCTCGCGATGGTATACAGAATGCTTTAAACAAAGATAAATAAATAATGTGGTGGTCACTGGTGCGAGTTGGTGTCATCACATAGTAACCAGACTGACTACTAAGCGATCTTCTGGTGCAATAATTGGTCACATGAAGGTGTCATAATCTTTCCCGTCAAGCACTACCGTGCCTACCACACACCCTCACTGTAAAGCTTTTCGTTTTTTTTTGTGTCTACTATTTCTCGTCGATACTGAACAACAAAGTAAAAGAAAAGAACTGGTGGTAATGAAATTGTACAATTTTTAGTGAAATCGTCGCCAATTTCAACAAACGTTTTTTTTTTCATTATTTTATATCAGGAAAGAGTTTTATTTTTTTTTATATTTGTGATTTAGTACTAACAAAGAGCTAATAAAGTAAGCGTATTGCTTTTTCGGCTACCTATCCTAACTTAGCTCATTAATATGACCATTTCCACAATTTCACGAAGCAATATAGCCCCGGTGACGTCTGTGAGAAAATATGGTTTATTGATTGCAGTGTATGCGGTTTATTCTCAAAAATATTATGCTTATTTTACATTTTATATATTCTATTTTATTTGTATCTCAGACTAACCCAAAAAGTATTAAAATATTTCTCAGGTATATTTTCGAGTACTTAGAACAAGTAACACAAACAAACCATAAATATTTATATTTATAATAATAATAATATTTATATTTTTGCGGCGTTGCCAATTCAAGTTTTTTCCTCATGATAATTAAATAATTTCAATAATTTTAAACCTAAATTTAAACAAAGTGAGCTGCTACGTTTTAAACCAAATTGTAACATATGCCTATAATCGTAGAATATGTTTTATTATTGACAGTGTTGCCAATATTTTCATAAGATTGTAATTTAGAATCGAGCAACACAACAATTTTCGAGTTATTGACGAAATGTACTAAAGATGAAAGAAGTTGTTTTTAGTGTCTGCAGGTTTATTTAAGGCATCCAATTTACTGCCTACCATTAAACAATAATAATAACGAATATATTTCCAAACACTTCCGTAATTATTTTTCACATCATCTATTCGCTCTGTGCGTTAGGGTAGTGGGAGAAATGACGAACGATCGTGCGCGCGAGTCGGAGAAATTTGGAACTTTCTTCAGCTACTATACAAATAAATACGTAGAATACATCGAAAAAGGGTCTGGTGTCATATACGCACTGTCGATTTTAAAGGTTTTTTTGGGTTCAATGGAAAGATTACATCAAATGGAACACATTAATGCAAAAAAAATTTGCGGATGAAGCACTTTTGACGCCAAAAATTGAAAAAGAAATTTCAGAAATGAAGCTGTTTGGTGACATTTTAATGCGAAAACTCTCCCTATATGACGTTAATGATGACAATTTACTTGCAATGTTGTCAGACTTGGCTAACCTTCTTGATTTTCAAGGAAGCAAATTGCCAAGTCTAGGAGCATGTTTCATAAAGTAGAATAACTTGTGAAAGTAACTAAACAAGCGCACACCGCGCGCTTGTTCCTTATATGCCTCAGACTAACCAAATAAGCTCCCATTTGTCTGTTAACTAACCCAAACTATCCAAAACTAATTCAGACTAATGCAAAGTAACCCAAGCTAAACAAAACTAGTCCAGACTAACGTAAACTAAGCCAAACTAACCCAGATTGACCAAAAGTAACTCATACTAAGCAAAACTAACCCTGGCTGTTTAGCCATACATGTATATATAAGTAATAAAAGTTTACTTACGGTACACTGTCGAGTCAATTTGTTCATTTCCCAGTAAAAGCCCTAGATCAAAATCAAAATGAAATATATTTAAAAGACAAGCGCGCTACGTTCGCTTGTCAGTAAATCAACCATAGCTAACCCAAAATAACCAACACTAACCCAAACTAGCCAGCACTAACGCAAACTAACCAAAACCAACCCAGAGTAATACAAACTAATCAAGACTAACCCAGGCTAACCATAATTAACCTATGCGCGCTTGTCTCTTCGCTATTCCAATCTAAGCAAAACCAACCGATACTAACCAAAACTAACCCATACTAATCAAAACTTACCCAAATCAACAAAAACTAACCCAAACTAATCCAAACTAACCCAGATTAGTCAAAAGAAATCCATACTAGCCAAAACTAACCCAGACTAACCCTAATTAACCAAAATAAAAAGAAAAGCGCGCTACGCGACCTTTTCTCTTCGCTATCATAAACTAAGCAAAACCAACCCAGACTAACCAAAACTAACCCATACTAACCTAAATTAACAAAAACTAACCCTAATTAACATATTCCAGACAGAGGCGGATCCAGGCCATGAAAAAGGGGAGGACGTTGGTTTTTGAAGTGAAACTTCTTCATCGAGGGTAAAGTTAGAAAAAATGAAACGCTTATCGAAGTGAAACACTTATCAAAGTTGAAACGGCTATCTAAGTAAAACCCCTTTTAATTAAGCATGTTCCAGTATAACTAGAGGGTTGAAACTTTGAGAACACGTAGCCAGGGTAAAATGAGTATTCTGGACTAACCCAAACTAGACACCCTCCGAAAAAATTGAAAAAAAATAAAAAAAAAACGTAAAGAATTGTTCGGAAAGTTAATAAAAAAGTATTATAAAACGAAATAAGAAAAAAAAGTTAGAGAAACGCAACTTTCGGCGAAAAAAAGTCGAACGTAATCAGCAAAAATAGAATGCAAAAAATTCTATATAAAAAAAATGTTTTAAAAATAAGAAAATTTAAAAAAAAAAACGTAAAAAAAATTTCGGAAAGATAGTAATAAAGAAAAAATATATTAAAAAAAAAGTTAGAGAAACGCAATTCTCGGCGAAGAAAAAGGTGAAAACAAAAGAAAAAAATTGTAAAAAAGTGTCGAAACTAGGGGCAAAAGTCGAGAAAAAAAAGTATCAACAAAAAAATAAAAATTTAATTTCTAATATCTCAGAAGTTTCACTTAATTTGTGTGCTTATAGAGGTGAGGTACATAATTTTCTTTTATATACACCTATATCCTATACATATATTATGTGCTAGGTAGCTTTAAAAACATTTGAAATAAGCTTGAAATCATAATCCTTAATAATCTGCAACATATAGGTAATGCAAAACATACTTTAATCGTTATAAGCACTTTTATTGAACAAAAAAAAAACGGAGTTAAATATAAAAAATAAAATTAATTCTCAGAATAATATTATTATGTAGGTGTGTACCTATAGAAATAACTAAACCGTGACATAAAAAAACGAAAACACATAAGTACTTTTAAGCAAAAAAACTATAGTAGGTAATAAAATGAACACGGTCCTATAAAACAAAATCTAATTATCTGTTCTTTTACTTGTAAATTTATCTATTATTCTTTCTTCATCTACTTCAATATCCTTACGGATATTGAGTAATGCTAAGGCAGAAGGTCTTAAATGAGACATGTTTGTCCCTAAGTAAGATTTAATCAGTCTTAAAAAAGAAAAACTTCTTTCTGGCGTAGCATTACTTAATGGAAAGCAACCTAATATTATTAAAAATTGTTTCACATATGGAAATACATATATCGTCGCATAATTTTAATGCGTTTAATACATTATCAGTGACATTGTTTCGTCAACAAACTCTTGCAGCCAGTATTTTTTCCAGATCGGATATTCGCCTAACAAAATATTTAATAAAAGTTTCTCTTCAACAATATTAAATTAAAATAATAAACCTAACCGCTTGTTCCCTTTCCTCGTCTCTCGAAATAAAGGGGGAGGGGCGATTCCCCCCCCCCCCCC
>MU182782.1:166155-196133 GCA_016904865.1 Pissodes strobi | reverse complement strand
GGAGAACACCAAAGTACAAAGTCTGGAGCTGATCAATGACAGTTTTTTACAAGAGGGGCTGCCTTTTATTGGCTGGCAGGAACGTCAAACTGGTGAGAGGAGTTTGATTACGGGGAGTGACGCCCCCACCATTCCGAGTTGCCATGGGATATGGCGCATCAAATCCCATCGTACTCCCCTAGGCTGGAGAAAACCAAAGTACAAAGTCTGGAGCTGATCAATGACAGTTTGTGACAAGAGGGGCTGCATTGTATTGGCTGGCAGGAACGTCAAACTGGTGAGAGAAGTTTGATTACGGGGAGTGACGCCCCCGCCATTCCGAGTTGCCATGGGATATGGCGCATCATATCCCATCGTCCTCCCCCAGGCTGGAGAACACCAAAGTACAAAGTCTGGAGCTGATCAATGACAGTTTGTGACAAGAGGGGCTGCATTGTATTGGCTGGCAGGAACGTCAAACTGGTGAGAGGAGTTTGATTACGGGGAGTGACGCCCCCGCCATTCCGAGTTGCCATGAGATATGGCGCATCAAATCCCATCGTCCTCCCCTAGGCTGGAGAACACCAAAGTATAGAGTCTGGAGCTGATCAATGACAGTTTGTGACAAGAGGGGCCGCATTGTATTGGCTGGCAGGAACGTCAAACTGGTGAGAGCAGTTTGATTACGGGGAGTGACGCCCCCACCATTCCGAGTTGCCACGGGATGTGGCCCATCAAATCCCATCGTCCTCCTCCAGGCTGGAGAACACCAAAGTACAAAGTCTGGAGCTGATCACTGGGGAGTGATCCAACAAACCCAATTTTTACCCCTGGCAGACTAGGGACCGCCAAAGGAATGAGTCTGACGCCGATGCTTCGAGTGGAAGCGGCCCTAGGTGGTAGATGCATAAGCCTACTCGCATCGTCCGGTGAAAGACCACCCCACCAGAACTGGAAAGCGCTAAGTGGTTTTCCCAAATCACGTTCCGCTTCCGCGCTGGTGGTCCCGGGTTCCACAGTAGGAATATATGGACATAATGGTGCTTCCAGGATCAAAATATTTCGGAAGTAAACTCCCCGGCCATTCGGATCTCTGGGCGCTGGGTGGCCCTGGGAGCCCTTCATTCCGCATTTCACAGACAGCAAAGAAACCGAACCAATTTAGAATAGATTTCTGCAACATAAGAGGCCTAAATACAAACATAAATTCGGTACACCAACATCTACAAGCAAATAGACCACACATACTAGCCCTTACAGAAACACCAGTATGTTCTACAACAACAATAGTGAACTACTGCTATCCTGGTTACGACTCACATACCCGATTTAGATATAAGTTCGAAATATGCCTATTTGTTCGAAGCGACCTTTCATGCCACCGCGAGGAAACACTCGAACCGAACAACCTTGACGTCATGTGGCTCAAGTTCACCGCCAAGAGATTAACCAAGTTTATATGTTGTCTCTATCGCCCTTCCAGCGATAGAGCCTACCAAAGCTTTTTTTCAGCACTAGCTACCACTTTTGACTCAATACAGGTCGATCACCCCAGTTCAGAAATAATCGTTCTAGGAGACCTCAATGCCCACAACACCAACTGGCTCAAACATCACAACAAGACCGACAACGAAGGTAGAGAAGCTGAAGCATTTGCCATCAGCTGCGGGCTTAGTCAACTTGTAGACGAACCAACTAGAATCTCAGAGAGGAGCGAATTCGCCGCCCTCCAGGATCTTTTTCTGACCACCAATCCTGACCAGTACAAGGTTACAGTTGGTCCGCCATTAGGTACTTCCGACCACAAACTTATTATAACGGTTTGTGAATTGCCACCCATACAGAAGGACCCACCATTGCCTCGCAAAATCTGGCATTACAATTCTGCAAACTGGGACGATCTAAGGGAGTTCTACCTAGATTTTCCTTGGCTCGATGTCTGCTTTGGCACTGACGACCCGTTAGTCTGCTGCGAAGAGATCACGCAAGTAATTTCCTCAGGAATGGAAGCATACGTCCCAAATTCCATCAAGTTACCATCAAAAGGAAAGCCCTGATTCGACAGAAGATGCGAAAGAGCTGTAGGTAGGAAATAGCAAGCCTACAAGTACTGGCAGCAAAATCAGACCGCTGAAAATCGCAATTATTTTATCGAAGCGAGAAACGAGTGCAAGCGTGTGATCGACGAAACCAGGGACAAACACAATCAAAGGATCAGGAATAAACTTTTGCAATGCCCCAGTGGTTCCAGGAATTTCTGGTCGGTAGCAAAGGCAATAAGTAACAACTTTACAAAAACGTCTCTCCCATCTTTGACGGACGAACGTGGCATCACGGCGACTACAGCCAAGGAAAATGCAGACATGCTCGCCAAAATGTTTTCATCGCACTCTACCTTAGACGTCCCCCAAGGCAAGACTCTCCCCACCATATCGAACATCAACACTACCATGGCAGAAGTGAAATTTCATCACCGTGATATTCGTAAAATCCTTAAAAATCTAGATACGCAAAAGGCATCAGGACCGGACGGAATACCTGCCATCGTGTTAAAGAACTGCGCCAACGAACTAACACCCGTTTTTTCCAAGCTTTTTTCTCTGTCTAACGGAAAAGGGATTTACCCATCTTCTTGGAAAGTCGCTCGAGTGCAACCTGTTCCAAAAAAAGGCAAGAAAACCATGCCCGCAAACTATCGTCCAATTGCCTTGCTTCCAATAATCTCCAAAGTCATAGAACGTGTAGTCAATCAGCAACTACTCAACTATCTCGAGAACAACAAAATAATCAGCGATAATCAATACGGCTTTCGCAAAGAGAGATCGACAGGAGATATATTGGCCTATGTCACTCATATATGGAGTAGGGCAATTGAGAACTACGGAGAGTCTCGAGCGATTGCGTTGGATATTTCAAAGGCATTCGACAGAGTTTGGCATGACGGACTGCTCAGCAAACTACCGTCCTTCGGACTGCCGGCCTCTCTCTGCAGCTGGCTTGCCAGTTTCCTTAAGAGCCGATCTCTGCACGTTGCAGTCGATGGCCACATCTCGGACACATTCACCATCAACGCGGGCGTGCCTCAGGGCGCAATACTTTCACCAACTCTGTTCCTCATCTATATTAATGACCTGCTGACCGAAAAAAATAATCCTGTTTACAATTTTGCAGATGACAGTACCCTTGTCTCCCACTTTAGATCAGAAAAACCCTTACCAGCGACTGAGACTCATCACCGCAGACAGGAGCAGATTACGGCAATAAATCAAGACCTGGAGAAAGTTCAAACTTGGGGCGACCGAAATTTGGCCCAGTCTAATGCAGCAAAGCCCAAGCAGCAACGTTTACCAAGAGGGCCAATACAGCGGGCCCTGACATCGTTATGGCAGGATCGACCATTTCTTCATCCTCGTCAATCGGACTGCTGGGTGTCTCGGTCAACAGCAATATGTCCTGGCATGACCACGTTGCTAACATCGCAAAATCAGCCTCCCAGAAGCTTGGTGCGCTATTTCGCAACAAAAAACTCTATACACCGCAGCAGTTGCTCTTGCTCTACAAAGCGCAAATAAGACCGTGCTTAGAATATGGCTCACATATCTGGGGTGCCGCGCCAAGGCACACCCTAAAGCTGCTGGATTCCATTCAGAAGAGAGCTGACCGGAGCGACCCGGAGTTGACCCAGAATCTAGATATAGTCTGGAACACCGAAGACATGTAGCCGAGATATATCTGTTTTACAGATACTTTCACGGCAGATGTTCCCAGGATTTGGTCCGCCTCATCCCGCCCCTGGCAGCTCCTGTCAGACAGTCACGACAGACGGCAATAGCGCACCAGTTCGTCGTACAACTAGAAACACCTAGAACATCGCTTTACAAGAAATCCTTTGTCTGGCGCACTGCATCACTGTGGAACTCACTCCCAGGACATCTGTTTCCCACTAATTACAACTTACAAATATTCAAGAGCCGTGTCAATCAACATCTTCGCACACACACCGCTCGTCGAGCGCCATAGGTTCTACGTTTAGTGTGTGTGCCACGGCCATAAAAAAAAAATCGAGACATATTTTGTATTTTCAGCCTGATTAACGAAACAAGTGGAATCACGAATGGTCTTTCTAAACAAATGCCTACTAATTAGTCTGTTTGGAAAACTGATAAATGCTTAGGGAAAGACTGTATAAAAGTCATGTATAAATCAAATGCTGATCAAAATATCGTGAGAGTGTAATAAATAAAAATTTAAAATCGTTACTAAGTGTGTGTAAGTCAGTGGCCATGGGCAGTTTCACTTTTTATTTCATATAATTATGGTTCTTAAATCACCTAAAATATTTATTTATAAAATTAAAATTTTTACTTTTCATGACCTTTTGCTGCTTCTCATACTTCTTTTTCGTGCTTAATAATATCGCAAAACTCTTTACACGTTTCCCTAAAATTAATAGTAACTAAAAGTTTACCCCTTATTAGTTTAAATAAGCACATGTTTCTCTCCTCTCGCCATTTTAAACCAGAAACAGAAAAAAAAACTCTCTGGAAAACAGAACTTGGTATGCTTAAAAAAAATTATAGAATAGAAAAAATATTCGGTTTATTTTTAAAAGTTTTAGAACTATATTGCCACTTTTTGGGAGTCGAAATTGAGTTGTATTCTATTTCCTGCGCAAATACAAAAAATGTGATACGTTTTAGCAATTTCTGATATTTCATCAAATAAAATGTTTATGTCAATTTTTAAATTGAGGTTATCTAAAACGGGATTATACATATTTTCAAAATCATCATAAGAGGGAAAGTGTTGTTTTAAATTCAATTTTGAAATGGTATTCAACCAATTTGCCTTTTGAAAAAATAAATTGAATTCAGATCCTAAAAGATGCTTTTTTTGTTAATTAAATAATAAATGAGAAAAAGCGTTTCCCATTTGGGCAACTCAACACGCCGCGCGCCGACCCGATCGACCAACCACTCCGACCAGTGATCCGAGACGGCAACATTCAGCGTTAATATGAGGCGAATTTTCGTAATCGATTACAACCGAAAACTGGTCGGTTCGGAGTTCTGACTTTTGATCGACGTCGACAATGGCCGCAAGAAGGACATTTTTAGCTAAAAAGGATAAAAGGACATTAGACCTCAAAAAATGACTGTCCTTCCCAGGAAATTACGAGTGGCAATCCTAGTTTTACGGCTCACGAGGATATTGACTACTCTACTTGTAATGGAGCTGACATTGTTTCATTATATTGGATATTAGAGAGGTGCCAAACTGGTCAAGGGTACTGGGCCAATTTGTTTTTTAATTATGTTCCGAAATTAAGCGTATTATAGTTGACAATGTGTTTTCTTCTCATAACGAAATTTTAATTGGAATACCAATTTGAGGAAATCTTGAAATGTAATATTGTCACAGAGAATATTGGTTTGTCATAATTCTCTGCGCTCTTTCAAGTTGCGTAGCTCAGCTGGTGATTATAAGAATGATTTCGAAACCAATGTACGTCTATTAATGATTAAGTTTAGTACAAATTAATTGGATTTGGAGCAAACATAAATCTATCGATGATCAGGTTTCATATAAAATATCAAAAGGGTGTGAAACGCATGAGTATTTGTCGAAGACGGCACGTGATCTATTCGGTTTCATTATGGCCATTTGAGGTTTTCTTGCGGGTAATTTTTCTTGAAAGTACTTTTAAGTTACGTTAGATTTAAGAGATTAACTTTGTTTACTTTCTATTGGCGTATTTAACTTGATTTGGTTTTAAATAACTGAATTTGTTATTTTTAACTGACATGTTCTAAGGAGAAGTTTATTGCGGCCTTTCCCGTAAGGGTACAAAATAGGTCTAGATGAAGGGGTGAACGTGTTGCCAGTAAGCGTTTGCCGTAAAGGTACTACGAACTGAACCAAGTTGTCGTTTACTCGATTTGCATGTTCTTTTATACTAAAATTTGTTGAATGTTCACTGAATGTTTTTAAAACATATTTAGATAATAAGCATAATAATTTTCTTCTAAGATCAAGAATCAAATTCAAACTTTGAACTGAGTGTTTTTTTTATATACTAGAATCTTCTAGTTAACAATATTATATAAGCCAGAGTACATATTAATATGTGATTTTTCTTTTTGGTGTAAAAATTACATAACTAGAGATTTACCAGTCATTATGACACTGAGACTGACTTCAACACTACCTATATGAATAAATTATTCAATATTTTGCTATGATGGAAAATATTTTGAGCGTAAATGTCAGTATCATCCAAATGAATTTTTCAATTCACTATGACAATGTGGTTATCTTAGTAGGTGTAAAAGACGTGTAACCAAATGCATATTATTAAAAAATCCTTATTCTAGACATAAAAAATCTTGAAATTATAACATCGTGTAACACTTTGAAAGGAAGCATTGATTTAATATTATGGCCCATTTTATGAGCTTCTATAAGCAACTCTGTCTTGTGAAATAGGCACATGTTTAAATAATTAAATCTTAATAAATTAATAAGAGAAGGAACGATGTAGGATGTAGGTTATCATTATACTGCAAAGTGTGCATAAAAACTCCCAAAAAATCTGATATAAATATAGCAAACTCTGATACTACTAAGCATTCTGCTTAGTGACAAAATTTTACATAATTACTTAAGTAATCGTATTATACGAAACCTCATTATTTTACAAAATAGGAAGGTTTATTCCGAAATAAATACTACATTTTACATTTCACAGCAGTATATTTTGTCTTTCAAGCAGAAGCGATAACATAATGTATATTTTAACTCCGCTATATATTCAACAAAGCAGACCCGTGTCGCACTGATCCCATATGATCTATGATGGCCTCTTTGATAAGCCTTGTGTTCGAGAAGTGTAGTTGACTTCGGGTTTACACAATACTCTATTGAACCGTTTAGACATGTACATGCAGGTCGCATTTATCAGTTGATCGGTTGTTTGCGATGATCCATAGGCATTAACCTATAGAGTACCTACTGTTTAGTTTTCTATTTTTACTTGAAAAACCAGTAGGGCCGCAAACTGAATGTTTCAAAATTTCAAGGTTATTCTGTTTGAGAAAATCTGATAAAAAAAATGATGAAAATAAAGCAAAAGCTAACTTTATTTTTCAGTAAGTGGAATAATGTTGAAAATATCTTGAATTTTTTATTAAAAATTTTTAAAGTTTATTATCTAGGATATACGTAAGTTTAATAGGAATTATTTTCAGTGTGTGCCTTAATCGTCATTTCGTACTATTCAGAATTGATAGTTTGAACTTAGTTTCAAATTCTGAATTCGTTCCTTAAATGCCGAATTTTGAGATTGAAGCCTGAATTACCTAAATAATGGAACATGATACCTGCCTACCTCAACATATTCTGACGAAAAAATTTGATAAATTATACGGTACATAATCAATTGTAACGTGCCAAGTTTACATTTGGTATTCAGTCGCCAAATTTAAAAAAAATAATATTTAATTTAAAGGTTTTCGTATTGACAAAATGGTGAATTGATTATCTATTCGGAATCGGCAACAAATGTCAAGATTCACCATAATAGTATTCGTTAGTGTCGATCCAAGTGAGATTATCTATTCCCGTAGTGCTTTGTAAACGTTTCCTTCCTGGAGAGTCCTGGATTGGCCCAACGGATCAGACGGTGAGAAATTCAGTTTTCTTTATAAATAAATATTTAATTGTCGGTTAATTTATATCAGGTTAGTGAGCTTTCGCAAAAATAATTACTATTTTATTAATATCCTAACATTCAAGTAAAATTTACGTTAAATTAATTAATTAGCTAGTTTTCTGTATATATAACTTTATTTCTATTCTATCCATTACTGTATTAAGTAAAATTCACATGTCTGTACCGGCCAGAGTTTCGAATTAGTCGCTTGTCTTTGTTTTTTTTATAATTGAATCCGTAATATTCTAAATTGACATAACTTCTAGTTTCATTATTGTATATATTTTTTTTATAAATATTGGTAGATTTCTGGCGTTCTTCGCTAATTTAATATTCATATTTTACTTTGTTGTGAAGCCTAAGCCAAAACTAGTTCCATATTTGAACTTGGGGACTACAAGTCGTCTACAAGTTGGTGGCGCCCTCAATAAATAACGCGCAACTACTCTCCGACATTTGAGCTAGGGCCTAATTTGGACTCTTCGACGACAACTCGTTCTGGCCTATGCATCGGCAATTGCAAATTTTCTTAATTTCAATCTTTAATTTAACTTTATTCACTCACAGTTTCTTCTCATCTGAAGTGAAGGTAACTAAATTAAAAAAAATAGAAGACAAGAAAGAGCGTAGCACACCTTTAATCAAGATTAAATATTGCAAACCTTTTCATAAGACTGCACTTTGAAGCAACACAAACTGTTACTGAAAAGCCCTAATATGGCTCGATTGACTGATCGTTAAGCATAAATTTGTGTTCGTATTCCCTTTGATAAAGTTCAATAGCAGATCGAAAAACCGCAGAAATAGCTCTCGCCCCAACCAGCTCGGAAATCAGCACATATTTCGGCAAATTCCATATAATGCCATTTGTCTCCAAAATAGTTCGGATTCTATTGTACCTAAGTTTATATGAATCTTATAGTTTTCACTGGAAGAAACTTATATTTAATGAATGCAAAATTGTGATTTTTTAAAATTAAAAATTATGCTCTCATTGTCCGAGGGCAAGTAAATAAAATCAGTTTTTTACTTTAGTGCTTAATCTAAAATACATGTTTTTATAGAATTAGTATTCGCCTTGAGCTCGTTACTAAACTGTTTTAATACTCCGTATAGAATTCTTCAAGATAATAATTAAGTAAAACTTTCTAACTCGAATTTAGGGATAACTCACTTAACAAAGTGCCTAAGTACCAGTTTTTGTTCCTATTGTATTATCTAAATAACCGAGTTTTATGGAAATTTGATTAACGATCTGAAAATGGCCCTTTATTTAATTTCGCTTGACTGGCAGCAATAAATCTAAAGAGATACTAATTATTTCCGGCTACGGCATAGTTTTCCTAGAATTTCAACTTTACCATGATTTCTTATCGGTCGAGGGACTCTTTTGTTATATAAATGAAAGGAGAGAAGGAGCTATGTGTATTTGCGATGAACAGAAGGGCTTTTCAAAAGAAATTAATAATCCAACTTGAAAGGGTTTGGAACGCATCCCACATCACCAACGCGATATATAGGGCGCTCAGGCCCTTTGAACATGATAGATTCCTAGTGTACTTTTATGTAGATATTGTAGAGATATCCGCGGATATCTCTGGGTGTACGTGGAATTTTTTGAGATTTTACGTATGTCTACAAACGTCCGTGGATTTCGATGCATGCCAAATCTGTAAGTGCGCATGCGCAAATTCATATGCCACTATAAAAATAATACCTAATTATATTATTGCAAATATTTAATCAATTATAATAATTACGTTTATTGATCAAGAAATATAATTTCCACGTCTCAACAGCCTCGAAATTTAAAGCAGACAATAAAATTTGCTTTCGGTCGGCGGAAAAGATGTGTTCTGAATCAATAAGCCAATTATTGCTTGAAAGTATTCCCGAAAGTGAAGGTACACGTGCTGCCTTAAAAATAGAAGAACGACTTTACAAAATATGTTTTTGCAATTTTTGTTCGTTATTTTCCATGAAAATATAAATCAGACCAAAGACACGTTGCTTCTATTTTTGGAGGTCAAACGCGCGAATAGACATTTAGAGCAACAAGGTGGACGGCTAGAACATATTTAAAACTAATTAAATGTACTTGGTATTAATGATACTATTCGAAGACTGGGTAGAATCACAACTACTAATAATATTGTAAATGATCTGCAAAGCTAAGCATCATACTTGACTTGAAAAACATCAGATCATTGAACTGAAAATGCCAGCCTTTACCTAATTCGCTATGACCGGTCACTGATAATATAGGAATGCAAGTTTCAGAAGAGAGTTGGAACACAGGTTAAAAAATCGATATCAGGACATCTAATTCCGGACCTGATCACAAAAAATGTCAGTGTTGAAAGCGAAAGAGCGAAACAGAATTTTTGTGATCATGACGAAATAATATTTCCAAAGTTTCGGATTTTTTTTACGGGCCTATAGCGAGCGAGAAAGATCCGAACAAGTATCATTGGTGCAGTTTGAAGCAAATGAGTGAGACATATACTAAACTAATGAAACAAAAATAAGCCTTCAATAGTTTTCATTGGGTTTTTGATTTTTTAGGTTATATGCCTTTCGTGTTTTCTATTTCATAAAATTATTTGTAAAAGGTTTAATAAAAACATAATAATTAAAATTTGCAATTGTTTACCTCTATCTCGACCATTATAAATAAGCAGTCACTTAATTTCAATCACTCTCAGTTCTTTTTTTAGAAAATGCTCGTGGTCACATGCCAGATGCATCTTGTTCAGCTATACCCTCGGCTATACCTGCAAAAATTTAATGTGCAAATAAATCGTGAGACACCATAAATCTCAATATTATGGGTTAGTTTGGGTTAGTACATCGACAGTGATTTTACCATGGAACTCTTATCCCTAATGCAAATTCGTCGATTTTTAAATTTTTATAATTTCGTGGATGTGCATCGATGCCCTGATCACAAAAATCGATTGAAGTTTACACTTTAACGTAATAAATGCAGAAAATTTTCTCTTATACAAATCTATTCAATATATTATATCCAGGCCTGCCAGGCCACGTAATAATAATAATCGTGGAAGACTGATCGTGCCTAATTCCATCCCCCTTATAGTGGTGGTGGTTGACTAACTTGAAATCTGGACATGGTTTTGTCATATTGCAGAAATTAAAATTTTTGAAATCAATAGATCAAAGCTGACAACTGGTAATCAAAAGGTTATTTTAAGCTATTCTATGAATTGTGACTGTCATGTTGCCAATTTTCTATTTAATGCTTTATTTAAGCTCGACAGATAAAATGGGACTCGTAGCTATAATCGAAGAGGAATGGACTGTTAGAAGCTTGGTAGATCAGTGTGACGTCCCGAAAAGCACCGTCCATGATATTAAAAAAAAAGTGTTTGCAAATGAATAATTTGGAAAAAACAGCAGAAACGGGAAGAAAACAATTTGGTGCGGAAAAAGAAGATAAAGGTTTCGTGAGATTTTTGGAAGGAAATCCGTTTAAAGCTGACGCATCGACAAAAGACGAAACAGATATTTCAGAGCGCTTTAGAATAGCAAAAAATATTTCAAACTTCGATAACCATCAGCTGCAAAAATACCTTACCTCACTGCAGCTAATAAGGAAAATAAAGTCGGCTTTGCATTGAAGTTATATGGCTTGATTTAATATTTTGGCGTTCTTTCTACCAACGAAAAGGTCTCTCAGTCGAGTTATATTGGTAGGTGATTTAAGTTAGTTTTTGGTTAGAATGAGTTAGAATCGGTTAGTTTAGGCTAGTAGCGCATTTTCTCTCCGGTTAAAATGTTTTTCCAAAAACGCAAAACTTCCTATTTCCACCACTGAGTTACATTAAAATCTTTAATTTCCTACCGCCCAAAATAAATCAGTAGAAAAAGCGATAGAAAAAACTATCAACTTTTTGTTAATAAACATAAATCATAACTTGACAATGTATTTTTTTCTCACAAAAGTTAAACTTAAAAATAAATTAGCCATTAAATTATTGTTATATTAAATTATATCAGGTATTGAAAACTCTTCATTAAGGATTACCTACACTGACAAACGGACAAGTTAAGGTAAAAATCCAACTTACCAAAAATCATGAAAGTGCCAAAATGACCCTTTGATGTTTGGATTTCAAATTCGTGGTCTTTTTCTCTGTATGTACTAAAATCGAATAGGATATAATAAATATAAAGTTTATTATCTCATTTCAATTTATTCGGATTAATATAATTATTATTAATAATTAATATAATATGTCTATGTAATAATGTGTAATGTAATAATAATATATCTATATTTTAAAAGCTTGAAATACATCTCTAAGTTTAATTCAAATTATATTATCAGATCAGTTTGTTGTGTTGTTGACATGAAATTTAAAATTGTTTATTATCTTAAATTTGAATCAGCATGACTTCTAAGCAACTTGGTTGAAGCGGCAAAGTCAGTATTAAAATATATCAATTCGGAGTAGATAATCATATCTTTAAAAACCATTTAGGACATAGGTTTCACAGACAAAAGATGGAATAACTAAGAACCTTCAGCATTTCTATTATTACGGCAAAGTACTAAACATTAACAGCAATAGATATGTTTTTTAATTAGTTGATATGTTATATTTTTTATGACAATTTATAACTAAAATTTTCGTTTTAAAAATCACATGTTATTGTAAGATTTTCTTCATTCGTTAGAACTTTGTTTAATACAAAAACTTGTTCGCCTTCACTTGCGCCTTGCGCATTTGTCAATATCTTTTGCCTTCATACATATTTAAAAGTAAAATATAATAAAACATTTTTTAATATCTTCCCATCTAATAATAATTATGCCAAACATATTTTCCCAGTGGATTTTGATATATATTTTTTTATTATTACAATATTTTTAGTGCCATTCAGGATAAGTAATACAAGTTATTGATACACCTTCTGAAAAGTACTACTCTTAAAATGTATGTGCTACAACTAATGAGTGGGTAGTTTATTTGGATGATTTTTATGTCTCTGGATGAATTAACTAGCCAGTACATTTCCGAATCATTTTAACATTACGAGTACAAATCAAGGCTTCGAAGCTAAAGCAAAACGACGCTTTACTCGAACTCGCTATGTTATTTTTTTTTCTGAAATATCTCAAATACCTTTACAATAAAAGAGAAAAACTTACATACATTGAAAAATAAGCAAGATGTAGCAGCTATAAAGGACGAAGTGTGGCATTCGAGTTTACTCTGAAATATATTATTAATTTCTAGAGTATATTAAAAACATCTCGAGTATTTCAAACAGTTGAATTTCATGTGTATAAATTAGGATTTTTGTTTAATAATAATCACACAGGTAAAAGACAACACAGAATATATATAGTTAAAATGATTTTTTATTTTTATCGTAAACAATGTAAGAATAAAATCAAACTCCACATTTTAACTGAAGTTATAACTACCATGAAAATAAAATAATTTATCATGCAGTAAAGTTAAAGAGATCCAGATTCATTGTTATTCCAAGTATATTTTCTAATCAAAGTAAATTAACACGTTAACTGCCACAATACAATTTTTTTTTTGGACCCCATGGGCCACGACCTAAAAATTCCTGATTATACTTCCAGAATCTTAAAAATGATGACAAGGTATCTATTACTTGTCAATAGCTGTCAAAATTTGCGTTTTTGACCGTGAATCAAGTATGTCTCACGTGGCCTGGCTGATCGAAATTGCATAGCAGGCCGTGTGAATCATATGTGACAAAACCTGTCTATTCTCGTTATAATAAGATAAGATGCTCCTTTTGCTATTCTAAAATACCTCAAGAAAAGGGGAGATCCGTGGTAGCCAAAAATACTGCACAAACTAGATGGAAGTGCATCCAATGCGATAAGTACTATTGCGTGACCTGTTTCACAAAATTACATGTTTTTTCAAATAGCAAAGTTATTCTTATGTTAGATTTAAGATCTGTATAGTTTGTATGTTGGTACCCATTCTGTATTCGTTTAACATGTAATAGTATTTATTTCATTTTCTCAATAAATAGCGTCTAAGAATAAACTATATTTAACGTCCGATAAGAAAATTACGTGGGCTAACTACCTTAATTTGTTCATGAGGCCATGCTTTTTTAACTACCGTGCGTTTATATGGCCAGTGTGAATCGCTGGCGAGCTACAGAGATAAAAGTAATAGTTTGCACGTGAATCATGGATGGTTCACATGGCCTAAATGAATATGTCACTTGTCAGACACACTTGATTCACGTGGCAGTTAACGTGTTAAGTATGTCGTAAACACTGAATGCCGAAACACCAAAACTTATCTTTTCTTGAGTAATTCCCTGCCATAAACTCCTAATTCTCTTTGTTCCTGGTAAATACAATTAAAGTCTTTTAAATAACAAACCAGCCAAAGAAAACCTATCGAATGTAATTAGCACTAACTAGTATGGGCTTTCCTAGAATCCTCTTTGGTAAGATATTTATGAAAATAATCGGATCAAATATTGCAACTTAAAGTGCATTTTAAAATATTACAGTTCTACTACAAAGTCGTAAATCTGTCTAATGAAAGATATTTGAAAACGAGACGGTTTTACAATTACCTGATTTTTTCTACTAAGCAGAGCCTCACATGAATTATGAGCAATTTATCAAATGCTGCTTTTTCTTGATGGCATTCATACGAAAAAAGGGGAGAGGGGGTGCAACTAAAAGTATTATTCGTTCTATTAAAGTTATAAACTCGTATCAAAAATATGACAAGTGAAAAAGAAAGTAGACGTAAGCCTGATATCTAATTCCTACCGTTATAGACGGGTTAAGCTATAACCAAAAGTATTAAAATGCAATTTAGCAAGAGCTCGTTCCACCCTTTAATATATCTGCTGAAGGTAACGGCCCAAAAAGTCTGCAAGAGTGAGCACACACTTTCATTACATTTTCATCCACTTTGCTGAGCCTTTTGCGGAAATTAAAGACCTTTAAAGGCTCCTATTATAAAGAAAACTTTGTGTCGTTTTGCACAAGTTTCAGGGCCCGGTTTATTATTTTAAGATACTTGGAGTACGAATTTCTTTAATATTTCAAATGTCTTAGCGTGGTACAATAATAAGATAATAACTGTTTACTATAGACTCTCATATATTTTCAGATGATTTTTATTGTATGTAATGAGTATAATGTAACTACATGAGCATAGAGATACCGAATCGTCAGCTTAGTTGGGGAAAACTATTGAATATTCCAAGACGAGTTCCAAGTGTATTTGTCATTTAACAGTTTTTCTTTTTAAAATTGATCCACAATGGTACGGAAAATGTATTTTTTATTTTTAGGATATTCACTCTCCGGAGTAAAAATCCATATGAATTACTTATTCAAGCTTTAAAAATGTTACTTTAAGGCACAAGTGCCTTAAAATACCTACTTTAAGGCACTAGTGTTAAAAGTAAGATGTCAATTTTTCCAAAAAAAAAAACATTTCTATTTTATTTATTTACACTTATATTAATAGGACAATTTGAATAACTTGAAAAATAAACTCCTTCCTCAGTTCTGCTGTTCTTCGTGGTTGAGGAGTGTTGAATTTGGAAGTTGCTGAAATTTTGCCATAGCAGCAAGAAATTTTCCAAACTTATAAATTCCGGTCGGATTTCTGGTACATTTACCATTTACATATTTTAGGAGGAGCCGCCGATGTCCGACATCTGCTGGACAAAGATCAGTATATTTTCGATAAAAATAAAAAATTTTCAACGATTGTGAAATTTCGTGGTACCTTGGTTTTTGTATCTTATATTTTACTAACTAATGAAGTCTTCATATCTTCCACGTTGTCAAGAGTCAACTGACAAAGCTACTCCCTGCGGCAGGCACCAAATACTCCTACATTCGTAGCTACTTTCATCAGAAAGTACTCATCGTCCGGTGCGCACTTCAGAAACTGTTCAATTTGGTCTCCAGTAAAATTTTTTGATTTTTTGGCCTGGTAACCCTCTCCTTGACGCTTCAAGTAGGCAATCAGTTTAAAATGTTTGCTGATATCTACGTCGTTATTTACACGTAGCATAGCTTTGATCATTGAATAATGGGACCAAAGAGAAGATGACTTCCATACCTTTGCCTCTTCCTCAAAATAGGCCAGGAATATGTTTTCGTAATACTTTCTAGGAAAGTTTCCACACCATTTTATAAATTTATTATGAGCAATCTCCTATTGAATTCTTGATTTGAAACAATAAACAAAGCATCTGTCGCGACCGACGGGAATCGCACCCGCAGCGCAGAACCTGACAGGCAAGTACTCTGCCTACTACACCACCGAGGAGTTGTAAAAGTTTTGCTAGAACGTAGAGGCATGCCCTACTTGGCATCGTACTGAACATGGAAACGGGAGCATACACTTTTTACTAACCCGTGCCCAGTAGACGCGAAATCGACACGGTTCTGTAGTGTCGAAATAAGCCACAAATCCGTATTGAGTTTGCGACCTACTTGGTATCGTACTCAACACGGAAACGGGAATACGCGTGACGGACAGATCGGCAAAATCAGCGAAAAATAATTTCCAAGAAAATAAAACTCGCAACTCGCATAAAATCCTTTGTCCAATTTCTGATCGAAAAGATCAATAATTACCGCTCTGTTAGCGACCTACTTTCAAACATGGCGGCTAGAAGGACCCAATCACAGCAGCCGCTTACCCCACTTAATTCCATACGCTCAGCGACCATAGAACTCACTTGCGTCTAGTCGATACAGAGAGCCTTGGCCCTGACTTCTGCCGAACGGCATGGTTTATGGCGCTATATGCGTATGTTTAATGTTTACATTTGTATTTTTATATTTTCACTTCATGCAATGCGCTCCGCTGGCTTCGCTCGCTACGGGGCGCAACCAACAAAAACCAACCCAAACTAACCCAAGGCATACCAAAAAACTAACTAGTCCAATAAAAAAAATCTTGCAAGAGCCGGGCCTCGAACCCATTACTTTGCGTTCTAGACGCGAACCTCGCCACCTGAACCAACCTCTCACATTCCTGCTTTTCTCGAAATGTCTTATACAAACGCGTGAAGTGAAAAAATTTGTAAATAACATTGACGAGCGGAATTCGGGATCAAGGCTGCCCTCACAAACTCACCTCAACCCTTAACAAAAGTTAGTCTTTAGGTTCGTTTCAACAGACTCACTGCGTGAGCGTGGCTATCATCCCTAAAATTACGTTCGGCTTAATACAAATTTCTTGATATTTACCATTTCGGGCCTGCCATTTTTAATTACGTACGACTTAGCCTTAGCCTTAGACGAGAGTTACAGATGTCATCAAACGAATAGCGGAACTTAAGTGGAGCTGGGCAGGACCCGTTGCCAGAGATGACACAAATAAGTGGACTAAACTAATAGTCATGTGGAGACCAAGGGCAACTAAACGGGGCATCGAGAGACCACAGAAGAGATGGTTAGATGATATTAGAGAGGTGGCAGGTAGAGGCTGGTATCAGATAGCCCAATGTAGAACTGATTGGAAAAATATGAAAGAGGCCTACGTTCAGAAGTAGACAAGTAAAGGCTGAGAATAAGAAGAAAAACAAGAAGAAGAGACGACTTAGCCAATTTATCGGTGTATTTACAATTTCGGCCCTGCCATTCTTAATTATTACGTTCGGCTTAATGCCAATATCTCGGTATTTATCACTTCGACCTTGCCATTCCAAGTTACGTTCGGCTTAGTGCCAATTTCACGGTATATTTACCATTTCGGCCCTGCCATTCCTAGTTTTTTTTTTATGGCAGTGGCACACACACTAAAGGGAGATCCTATGACGAGCGGTGTGTGTGCGAAGATGTTGATTGACACGGTTCTTGAATATTTGTAGGTTGTAATTAGTGGGAAACCGATGTCCTGGAAGTGAGTTCCACAGTGATGCAGTGCGCCAGACAAAGGAGTTCTTGTAAAGCGATGTTTTAGGTGTTTCTAGTTGTACGACGAACTGGTGCGCTCCTGCCGTCTGTCGGGACTGTCTGACAGGAGTTGCCAGGGGCGGGATTATGCGGGCCAAATCCTGGGAACATCTGCCGTGAAAGTATCTGTAAAACAGAGACATCTCGGCCACATGTCTGCGATGTTCCAGACTATCCAGATTCCGGGTCAACTCCGGATCGCCGACGAGACGCACAGCCCTCTTCTGAATGGAATCCAGCAGCTTTAGGGTATGCTTTGGTGCGGCACCCCAGATATGTGAGCAATATTCTAAGCATGATCTTATTTGCGCTTTGTACAGCAAGAGCAACTGCTGCAGTGTATAGAATTTTTTGTTGCGAAATAGCGCACCAAGCTTCTGGGAGGCTGATTTTGCGATGTTAGCAACATGGTCATGCCATGACATATTGCTGTTGACCGAGACACCCAGCAGCCCGATTGACGAGGATGAAGGAATGGACGATCCTGCCATAGTGATGTCAGGGCCCGCTGTATTGGCCCTCTTAGTAAACGTTGCTGCTTGGGTCTTTGCTGCATTGAACTGGACCAAATTTCGGTCGCCCCAAGTTTGAACTTTCTCCAGGTCTTGATTAATTGCTGTAATCTGCTCCTGTCTGCGGTGATGAGTCTCAGTCGCTGGTAAGGGTTTTTCTGATCTAAAGTGGGAGACAAGGGTACTGTCATCTGCAAAACTGTAAACAGGATTATTTGTTTCGATCAGCAGGTCATTAATATAGATGAGGAACAGAGTTGGTGAAAGTATTGCGCCCTGAGGCACGCCCGCGTTGATGGTGAATGTGTCCGAGATGTGTCCATCGACTGCAACGTGTAGGGATCGGTTCTTAAGGAAACTGGCCAGCCAGCTGCAGAGAGAGGCGGGCAGTCCCAAGGACGGCAGTTTGTTGAGCAGTCCGTCATGCCAAACTCTGTCGAATGCCTTTGAAATATCCAACGCAATCGTTCGGGACTCTCCGTAGTCTTCAATTGCCCTACTCCATATATGAGTGACATAGGCCAATATATCTCCTGTCGATCTCTCTTTGCGAAAGCCGTATTGATTATCGCTGATTATTCTGTTGCTCTCGAGGTACTTGAGTAGTTGCTGGTTGACTACACGTTCCATGACTTTGGAGATTATTGGGAGCAAGGCAATTGGGCGATAGTTTGAGGGCGTGGTTTTCTTGCCTTTTTTTGGAAGAGGTTGCACTCGAGCGACTTTCCAAGAGGATGGGTAAATCCCTTTTCTGTAAGAAAGAGAAAAAAGGCGGGAAAAAACGGGTGTTAGTTCGTTGGCGCAGTTCTTTAGCACGATGGCAGGTATTCCGTCCGGTCCTGATGCCTTTTGCATATCTAGTTCTTTAAGGATTTTGCGAATATCACGATGAGAAAACTTGACTTCTGCCATGGTGGTATTGATGTTCGGTATAGTGGGTAGAGTCTTGCCTTGGGGCACGTCCAAGGTAGAGTACGATGAAAACATTTTGGCGGGCATGTTTGCTTTTTCCTTGGCTGTAGTCGCCGTGATGCCACGTTCGTCCGTCAAAGGTGGGAGAGACGTTTTTGTAAAGTTGTTACTTACTGCCTTTGCTACCGACCAGAAATTCCTGGAACCACTGTAGCATTGCAAAAGTTTATTCCTGATCCTTTGATTGTGTTTGTCCTTAGTTTGGTCGATCACACGCTTGCACTCGTTTCTCGCTTCGATAAAATAATTGCGATTTTCAGCGGTCTGATTTTGCTGCAAGTACTTATAGGCTTGCTGTTTCCTTCCTACAGCTCATTCGCATCTTTTGTCGAACCAGGGCTTTCCTTTTGATGGTAACTTGATGGAATTTGGGATGTATGCTTCCATTCCTAAGGAGATTACTTGCATGATCTCTTCGCAGCAGTCTGACGGGTCGTCAGTGGCAAAGCAGACGTCGAGCCAAGGAAAATCTAGGTAGAACTGCCTTAGATCGTCCCAGTTTGCAGAATTGTAATGCCAGATTTTGCGAGGCAATGGTGGATCCTTCTGTATGAGTGGCAATTCACAAACCGTTGTAATAAGTTTGTGGTTGGAGGTACCTAATGGCGGACCAACTGTAACCTTGTACTGGTCAGGATGGGCGGCGAATTCGCCCCTCTCTGAGATTCGAGTTGGTTCGTCTACAAGTTGAGTAAGCCCGCAGCTGATGGCAAATGCTTCAGCTTCTCTACCTTCGTTGTCGGTCTTGTTGTGATGTTTGAGCCAGTTGGTGTTGTGGGCATTGAAGTCTCCCAGAACGATTATTTCTGAACTGGGGTGATCGACCTGTATTGAGTCAAAAGTGGTAGCTAGTGTTGAGAAAAAGCTTTGGTAGGCTCTATCGCTCGGAGGGCGATAGAGACAACATATAAACTTGGTTAATCCCTTGGCGGTGAACTTGAGCCACATGACGTCAAGGTTGTTCGGTTTGAGTGTTTCCTCGCGGTGACATGAAAGGTCACTTCGGACAAAAAGGCATATTCCGAACTTATATCTGAATCGGGTATGTAAGTCGTAACTAGGATAGAGGTACTTCACTGTTGTTGTTGTAGAACATACTTGTGTTTCTGTAAGGGCTAATATGTGTGGTCTATTTGCTTGTAGATGTTGGTGTCCCGAATTTATATTTGTATTTAGGCCTCTTATGTTGCAGAAATCTATTCTAAATTGGTTCGGTATCTTTGCTGTCTGTGAAATGCGGAATGAAGGGCTCCCTGGGCCACCCAGCGCCCGGAGATCCGAATGGCCGGGGAGTTGACTTCCGGAATATTTTGATCCTGGAAGCACCATCATGTCCATATATTCCTACTGTGGAATCCGGGACCACCAGCGCGGAAGCGGAACGTGATTTGGGAAAACCACTTAGCGCCTCCCAATTCTGGTGGGGTGGTCTTTCACCGGACGATGCGAGTAGGCTTATGCATCTACCACCTAGGGCCGCTTCCACTCGAAGCATCGGCCTCAGACTCATTCCTTTGGCGGTCCTTAGTCTGACAGGGGTAAAAATGGGGTTTGTTGGATCACTCCCCAGTTTCCAGTTTCCCTCAGCCTAGTGCCTATTTTTTGTTCTTGATTCTCTTGGCTTACACAATTTGATATTATAATTCTCCTGTTCCAGGAACACAATTATCACGAGATTAATTCTCCAATTAATACAAGATTCTTCCTTGCAACGATTAGAACTTATCTCTCACACACAAATGTGTCAATGTTCCTATGTAGTGTCGATAGAAACAACATGTTCAATGTCCTGTCCTAGGATGTACGTCTAATAACAAACATTTTTTGTGTAATAAATTAAATAGGTAAAACCGAATTTGAGCCTATTATCCTATTACATCTGGCCCTTCGACGAAGAAAACAATAAATTTGGGATAAGCTGTTCATTAACACTAACTGGAGACCTCGCAAATCTAATAGGCTTCTTTGCAACAATATATAAAGGAATGTATTTTTCATTTTTTGGAAAAGCAAATTGGAAAATTGCTAATCGAGTGAGACACTTAAAATGATGTCCCTCTACACCTAAAAATGTGGTATTGTTTTTTTAATGTAGGTTGGTTTCTGTTGATTAAAATATACCCATGTTTGTATATGCTATTTGATTTGGTTCTTACTAGAATAGCATGTTTTGTCTTCGCTGTGTTTAAGCCCAATTTATTTTCCTTGAACCGATTTTCAGTTTCTGGTAGTTAATCAGAAGTTGTTCAACTAGTTTGCATAAATTTTGACCAATAACTACTAAATTTGTGTCATCAGCATATGCCCTTAATTTCTAATCAAGATATCTAAACATTTTGTGTTGATGTCATTCGTAAATATTAAAAATAAAATTGGTGCGTTGGGAAATCTCACTGTATATTCTATTATTTTATTTAAACTTTTAAAATTAGCGTGTTTAATGGCAAAATTTGAGTGACGATATCTATATCTCAGTAAAATATAATACAAGGAAGATCTTTACAGAAATCTATTTACAGAAATTGATTACGTTTTTAAAGCTCCCTGATGAAAAGAGTGCTCAGCAGTCAGAGTCAATAGCTCAGTAAGGTCATTATCCGAGGAGCCATAGTTTTACATGATTAAAAAAAAATCAGAAATTGAATCTATATGTCAATGCATCTAATTAATCTAATGGTCCACAACCAATGGATTCCCATAAATTACCGGCAGATACTTGAAATTCCCACCTTCTTATCTTCCAACGTTTTTTGTTATATTTTTCTTCTAGAACGTCGATTGCTTGATTCCCTTTTTTCCCCTCTAATTGGAATATTGTATAGATTTCACTTATTGCCTTCTATTCTAGTTTAATACCTCTTCGTACCTTCTTGTCTTTCTTTCACGTAAAACTCTCCGCTATTTCTGATTATTTTATATACGTTAGTTCAGGCATGTTCAATATTATTCAAAAAGACTACCTGTATATTAAAATATATGACCCTTACTAGAGCGTTGAATGAACCCTATCAATTTTGCCGTACCGGTTTACTTGCTACCTTAAAAGAAAGTAAAGCGACATTAGGCAAAATTTGGGTTTGCAATGATTTGGATAATTATACTGGACAATCACGATAAAAGCAATGAAACCGAACAGGTAGACATGCGCGACGTGTAAACGTGATCTAACTAAGGTATTTACTAACTTACTTCTGTTTAATACAAATGATGAACTTAAATCTGTTCATAAATCGTTGGAACACTGGATATTTTCTGTTGCTTTGCAAACGTTAATTTGTTAAATGGTTATTTTTTGTCTAGACTTTACTTAAGCCTAGAATCTAAAAGATCAAAGTGAAGCTACATTGCCATAAGATACACCAATTCATGTACCTGAAACTACGTACATTTTTCATTATGCGGGGAAGATTTATACCTTTTTACTGGCCTTAAAAGGGTAGTAAAAGTGGAAGAAAATGTAATAAAGTAATCGCTTGCTTTTATGGTCGTTTTGGACGGTTACCTTTTCAGATACGCTTTGGATCTAAACCAACCCCTCTTTGAATTATATATTTTACTTAGAGCCCTCGAAACTTGTTACGACTGATCTTAAATCAAGAGAATTTTTAGCAAGACCAAACCAACTGTCTTTAAAAAATATATTAGCAGATTAATTATACGATATTCTACTAAATAACTAGCATGATATATAACGTTTATATTCGAATAAGAGCTTCGAAGACTTGATGTTCCTCTTAATTTTTTTTCTGACGGAATGAAACGTTGAAGAAGTTTGTTGGATTGACATTAAAAAACACCAAACATCTGCTCGTATTTCTCTCCAAAATTTTATTAAGTTAATTTCGTTCTTCCTCGTCCAGTTCTTTATTGTTTGGCTGAACCACAAACCGAGACGTCATTTCAAATAAGGCTTTACTCTATTTTTAATCTTGCCCTAGGAGAAATATGTCTCCAAATCTTTAATTTTCTGACACTATTTGAGGTTTATCACATAGAAATCGATTGTCTCTTTCCTGATATCGTCCATGTCACGACTTTGTTTCTAAACATATTGAATATATTATATCTATTCATGTGCAAGACGGATCGAAATAGATGAGGCATAACTTGAATAGTGTATAATATAATTATGAAAGGCAAATTGTCTATTTTTATGTTTTTTATTGCTTAAAAAGGTGCTGTTAGTCACAAATTATTTGTGAACATTAGAAAGAGAATACATTGTATTATAATCCAGAGTATTCTGTTCAACCCTTCGTTACTCGCGCCTACTTTGTAGGCCACCAGTACTCGCGGGGTGTCACAAATTCCCCAGAATAAAAATCGCTATAGGTTACCGAAAAATTATTTTTTAACTATTATAGCTTTTTGCTACTATAGTGCTATATTTGGATAATTGAAACACAATCTCGCTCGTAAACTAAGTTATTTATTAATATTTTTATAAATATTTTTTTAGAACCTATTTTTTCTTAACAACATAGTGGTACAGTTAAGGCCGATTTCAAAATACTGAAATACAAGCTTTAAACAAAAACTCACTTAAAACTATTATTAAGCTATTATATAATTATGTTTTGAGCTCTAGTTCTAACTGATCCTTTGGCTTTTTCTTTATTCCATTTCGTGATATTGTCTCTCCAATATAAACATTTGAAGAACTAGTGTCTGGATCATAATTTTCATCTGTTGTCTCTTGATCGCTCTCAGACTCATGGTTGGAAACTTCTGCATTGTCCTCCGTTTCTGACTCACTTAGGATATTGTTTATTTGATCGTCTGATGCCGGCTCCTCGTCCGTTTCTACTTCCTCAAATAATCGAATTAGACGATCTTGTTCCCTTTTCCAAGGGTCCATGTTTCTGGAAAATAAAATTTCTATTTTGATAAACAAGTAATACCATATGTAAATAATACAAGTAATTACCCATAAAATGTGTAAAAATATAGTAATTGGCTTACCTTAATCTAAGTTTCTCAGGTAAAAAATATTACACAATTACTCGCGGGGTGTCAGCGTCACCCCAAACAGGTTCTAACTCAGAAACAGTCAATCGCACATTGGCCTTCTAATGCGACATGCTAGTGGGAGTAAATTCATGCAGGTAGACAAGGGTTGGGCATCCTTACCGATTTTATTTAAAAGATATTAATATATTTGTGCGCGTGGGGTGTTCAGAACACCCCGCGCGAGTAACGCAGGGTTAAGAGAAGTAGTTACAAGCGTAGCATTATCTCTATGCAGAACACCCTCGCAAGGTGAAATAGCTGCACTACAGTCATGTATGTACCGGGTGAAAACTTTTATCCTGGGACATGGGGAAATACGTACAAAAATTACAAATTGCTGAAATAGTGCCAGTTTCCTTTATATCAAACGTTTAATAGACACCCTGCCAATTCTGAACTTAAATTGATTGATGGTCAAAAGTTTAGACATCTCAAAATTTGGCACAAGCTTGACCTTCGAAAACACCTTCAATTACGTTACCAAATAACTTTTCGAATATTGGTGACATCTTTGCTAATATAAGGCCATCCGGATAATTCCCTTCTTTAAGACGTTTGTTCAACTTAATAATGAAGTATAGCATAATGATATTAAAGCAGAATTTTATTATTTATTTTTAGCATTAAGAATTTTTTAAGATTTGTAATAGTTGATTAACGCATTTTTCCATAACTGAAGACAAAAAGAATGAGATCAGTGGACTAGGCATATTTTAAACATATTCAGAATGGATATTCTTAGTGAATTTACAATTTTACTGTGAGTAGAAATCACTAAAATTATTCAGGTTGATGTTACCACCAAAGCTTGTGTGGGTGTTGTTACTCTCGAGTTTGGTCAATCATTAATTTTATTTATTGAGGTTTTCAGATAATCACTACATGCCGCTATTTTGACATTTCTTATTTTACGTCTGTAGCCATCGCAGTCGTAGGTAGACTTAAGCCTCGACTTAAGCTAACAGATTGCCCCCACGCTTTGTGGAGTATAGTTAAGCCAGGTATGAACCGAAATGAAGCGAGTTATTTGATTGTCTTCATGTTAACATGATATAATCTGGCAAAATATTATTCTGCACGTAAACGTAAATATTATTCTGCACGTAAACGTACATAACTACATTTTTCAACCAAATGTCTGAAGAAAACTCATCTGATTGTTTTATATATCCCATTTTCAGAAAGAGAATAATTTCTGTCTCTATCTACTAGTTGATATTCGCATAAATGTCATGGTTTTAGAACTTTAGATACAGAATTTAAATTAATTCACCAGAGTAATTAAAATATGCACTAACAGCCTAGCATACCTTTGAATTACCAGTGAAGCCGCATCGACCGAGGTTACTTCACGAGTGAGAACTTCATTTTGCAGGCTCTAGATGTACCGTCAATGTTTTAAGTTTAACAAAGTGAGCATTTCAAGAAAGTAATAATTGAGAGTTGGGGTTTTTAGACGTTTCATTGACTCAAATAACTAGCGAATTACTGAAACTAAGAATGCATTGAGTTTTGGAATGGTGCTTGCATTGGCGATGCATGGTTTTGGAAGTTTTGAATGCAAAAAATACAGTTCGGGAGATTTACTGAGAGGATCATATGGTAGATATTTTCGACTATATATGCAAGTACATTTTGCAAGCGTGTCTTTTTTGCCACATGCGATGGAGTTTTTAAAGGAGTTTGGTAAAGTGCCCACTCCCTGTGATAAAACGACCGGATTGTTGTTGGATTCTACGGTAATTTGCTAATCACATCGAGTAGCCATAATTAATTAATTTTCATGACTTATTAGGAGGGATATAACGAGCAAATCAAGAACAAGTATCTCAACTGTCCTAACGGATCAAGATTCTTTTGGCCAGTTGCCAAAGCTGATAATCAGGATGAACAGCTCCACTATGCAGGCTTTTCTCTCTATCATACAGAACTGCATGCTTTCCTTCTAGCTGGAAAGGCGCTCATGTGCAACCAATCCCGAAGAAATGTAAAAATCATTCCAAACAACTACCGTCCAATTGCCTTAGCTCCCATCATGTCCGAAGTCATGGAAAAACTGATCAACGAATAGCTCCTAAAATATCTCGAATCGGCAGGCATTATAAGCGATCGCCAGTATGGCTTTCGCAAGCACGGATCAACGGGAGATCTCCTGACTTACGTGACCTACCTCTGGACTAAAGCCATCGAGAGCTACGGCGCATCTCGTGCAGTGGCTCTCGACATATCCAAAGCATTTGATAGAGTGTGGCATGATGCATTGTTAAGCAAATTGACAGCATACGGACTAACGACAGCACAGCTTCCATGGCTTTCCAATTTCTTAAAGGATCGAAGAATCCGAGTTAATATTGATGGACATCATGAATTTAAAATCAATGCCAGAGTTCCTCAAGGGTGTATATTATCTCCCACACTGTTCCTGCTTTATATCAACGATATCTTATATAGGACAAACAATTCTATTTACAGCTTTGCAGACAACAGCACTTTTATGTCCTCATTCATGTCGCAAAGTCCAATGACCACTGCTCATTCCCAACGCGAGTGAGAAAATCAGATTGCTGTCATCAATGAGGATATGAACGCCATCGTGTAATGGGATGAGGAAAATAATGTCCAGTTTAACGCAGGAAAGATTTAAGCAGCTGTCGTCTAAAAAAAAAGCAAACACCGCAGGACCTGACTTATCAGTGACAGGACAAACACTGACTCTTGCCTCATCCACAAGCTTGCTGGGCATCAACGTAGAAAACAACATATAATGGCGCATGTACGCTTTTCTGCACGTAAACGTACGTAACTACATTTTTCAACCAAATGTCAGAAGAAAACTGATCTGATTTTTGTACATGTATATCCCATTTTCAGACAGAGAATAATTTCTATACCTGCTAGTTGTTATTCACACAAATGCAAATGTTTCCAAACTCTAAATGCAGGATTTAAATTAATTCACCAGATTAATTAAAATATTTACTAAGAGCTTAGCATACCTTAGGCCAGTAAACCAGCATCGTCCGAGGTTGCTTCAAAATGAGCGAGAACTTGATTTTGCAGAATCTAGATGTACCGTCATTGTTTTAAGTTTAACAAAGTGGGCATTTCAAGAACGTAATTAAGAGTCAGAGCTTTTAGTCATTTTACTGGCTTAAGTGTCTAGCGAAATTCACAAACTAAGTATGCATTGAGTTTTGATTGTGCTTGCATTAGCTTGGAAATTGAAAACTTTGGTTTCGACAAATACATTTTGGAAATTCGGCTGAGAGGATCATGTGATAGATATGCATTTTTGGAAACCCGTCTTTCTTGACATTCGATGAAGTTTTTAAAGGAATTTGATAAAGTGATCAATCCCTGTGACAGAGCGACCTTATTCTATGCTAACTGGTTGCATTCTTATCTTGGTAATCGTATCTAGTAGACATAATTAATTAATTTTCAGGATTATCTTTTTGTTTTACTTCATATTAACATGAAATAATCTGACCATCAGGTCCATTTTTCGTATGATTTCATCATGAGATAAATTGGCAAGCACACAACCATCAATAATTCCCCTTATTATCGAAAATTTCATCCTGCAAGGGTACCTTATGTTAGGTGAGGTTACTCTTTTAAAAGGTTTGCTGTAGCCTTGTGTTTCTATAATAGATAGTTAAAATTAGCTATAATTTAACTAGGATCCTTCCTCGGGGCTGATTCCCAATCTTCGGCCCGGTCTTTCCCTGACATAGAGAGTTTTTTGTCGAAATGATTCTGACCGTTTGGTGTGACGTGCAGCTTCGCAGAACGTAGTAAAGAAAGGGTCATCACTGCCAGTGATTTCCAATGACTAACAAGTAGGCCCTATACTTACCTATCTTATTTATATCAGACTTACCCTTAAGGGACTTTAAATCGATATCTATCTTTTATTATCTCTATTACTGTTTATTATCACCACTTGATTACTTGATACAGACTTTCTTCACTATCGTATCTGATATTACCTCGCTTATCGAATGGCTTGCTAATATTATTGAAATTATCTGTCCTTATCTTGTTTAGCCAATGTCTCGCTAATATAACGGTAATTATTTGATTTACCTTCTTTGTATTACGAACATTTACATAAATGATACGTCCTTACTGTAGGTCACATAATTCTTGCTTACCGTATTCTTATCTAACTTACCGTTAAGTGACTTTAAGTCGTCTATTATCTTGTGTCGTATCTAATACTGTTTCTTACCGTAATTTGGTTTGGTAATACTTTCTTCATTAGCATATCTGATATTTCTCGGTTAGCCAGTGCTTTGCTAATATTATAGTAGTTATCTGATTTATTTTTTTATTGCGTATACTGAATGAAATGGTAACCACTGCCCATATATTCTCTTCACAGCTATTATTTGATTTACTCTTTATTTAAATGTTTATTCGTTCAATGATATTATCACTGCCATAGGATTAATTTGTAATTGTGTTTAGAAGATTAATCTGTATAGGGCGTTATGCGAGTGTTACTAAATTAGACCTTTATAAATTCAGATTTCTAGGCAGTATTAATGATTTAAAATTTAAGATCAAGGGTTACTGATTTTATAATTTGGGTGAGACTTAGCTTAAGAAATCTTATAATTATTTTAAGTGCAATACTATAATCTCAATTGGGTTTGAAAGATAATTAATACTCCATTATGCACGATATATCGCAGAATATATTTAATCTCTAAATAAATAGCATAAGTAGGATCATTGTTGTTTAAAAATCATTGATATAGTCATTAAAGGAAATTTTGTTGCGTCTTCGCCCAACTGTCATCAACTTTACGACCCACACTTGCAAATACTAACACCGCTGAGTGAACCAGGTATATGGACCGGCTATTAAGCAACTAACTAAACATGTTACAACGTACGTAACTTACTTTTACTCTTACAATCAAATGTAGGAAAAAATATGATCAAATCCAATTATTGTTTTACAACTGTAAATACAGTCTTCAAATTACGTCATGTGAGTAATTAAAACATTCACTAACACCTTAGCGTACGTAAAGCTCCGATCGACAGAGGTTGCCTCAAAACGAGCGAGAGTCTTATTTTGCAGATTGCTTTTAGCATCAGAAGCTACAATTTTTATATAATAAGATAATGATCTACATGCGCCCCCAATGCTTTAAGTTTAACAAAGTGGGCATTTTAAGAAAGTAATAATTTAGGGTTTAGGCTTTCAGTCGTTTTATGGATCAAATGACAAGCGAAATTCGCAAACTAAGTTGGCATTGAGTTTTGAAATTGTGTTTGCAGTAAAACAAGGTTTTTGAAGTTTTGGTTTCAAGAAATAGATTTTGGGAGTTTGACTAAAAGCGTCAGGTGATAATTTGAACTATTTATGCAAACGCATTTGAGAACAGAACACATTCTGGTCAGTATATAGCGTTAAATATAGTAAAAGGCTTTGGTCACCAGATACGCAACAATTAAAATGACTGGTGATGACTGGAAGACAAGTGGCACTAGGCAGAAAAAATGACAGCGACAGGAGAATAAAAATCATAAGACTTATTAGTATAAGTTTGTACTTAGTAAATTAAATATATCGCTTTATACAGTCCACAACGTGTTGAAATTTCAAGAAAGCGTCAAGAGAAAATGCCCTACAGTACGTAGCACCATTTTGATCCATCGAGCCGAATATATCAAGAATAAGACGACAGAAATCGATAAATTCATCGAAGAATTTTTTAAAGTCATTGTGACAGAATGGCAGGGCCGGCGGTGATAGGTTGAGGTGTGGGGTTAAGACGAGCTCAGCGGTAAGTCTCTTTTGATTTGC
>MU182782.1:139818-161155 GCA_016904865.1 Pissodes strobi | reverse complement strand
AAAACTCGATATGGAAATAGGCAGGGGCGGAGATACTAGGAGGGGCAATATGAGGTAACTCCCCAGTGCTAAGGGCCTAGGGAGTACTTTCCAATTATGCTTAGAGATAAGCGATAATATTTCAAATGAAAATATTCACAATTAATTTATTAAAATAATAATTTACTCCAATCGATATGTAATGTTATATATCCCTTAGCATTTGCTTAAACCTTACCTTAGAATTGTACTGTTTACCATTCATAATTATGAAATTATGCAGCCCGAATTTGACCAATAAGAAACGCAACTATTCACCAAAAAATCGGTATTGAACCTTAAGGTCACCACAAAAAAATTAGAGTTGTTGAAATTGCAATTACTTGAAAATGCAATACAAAAGCCAAATATAACTAAGTGAATTGTAAACAATTTTTAATTACATATTTAAAGTATGAAAGGATTATTAAAAAATATGCGGGATGAATAAGATATTTTGAGATTAAGAATTATTATGACTCACCGTGCCGACGTTTTCACACAAGATGAAACGAACTTCATTTCAAATTTGTACAAAATTGAAACTTCATTTCAAATTTGTACGTTCTCCCTATTTTAACTTCCAACGCTCGGATTGGGCAATTGAAACACGTGACAACCATTGTATGAAACTCGGTCAAACTAAGGAAACATTCAAGCACTGCCTATCAATATACTAAACATAGGTAGAATTAATGGAGCGGAATAGACTAATATTTGATAATATATATTTAACATATATTCCGTTACATTGTAGAACTTTCTGGTATCTTTTCCTATTAGGAAAGCTTGTGCTACTTTAAGATGAATAAAAATACAGTTAATTACAGCAAAAACCAGTTATTGTTTAATATATGCGAATAGCTCCGATTAAACTAAATGATTCAAAGAGGGAAAACTTACACAAGTTTAACTCTTTCTTTTATTTTAATTTTTATATTTTGTACTCAGAAAAATATTGCCTTAAGTGAAGTAATATTTGTTCATGCACGCGCAAGCATAAATCCATTATCTCAAGTGAAGTGAAAATGCACTAATAAACTGAAAATTTCTAGTATTTGAATAAAGTCAACAAGTAAGCAACATAATTGTTATAGACTTAATTAATTGGTTCCCAACCCCATTTTATGTGGCACTTTTAATGTAGCGCTTACAAAGGCGAGACGCCAAACTTTAGACCAGACCATGGGGTGAAACGTGGCACGACCTGAGCGGTTAACCAGCATTTCATCAGATTCCGGGACGGGGCAAGGAGGGAAATGCTGGGGGCGGGGTTTAGAGTAAGTAGTGTTCGGTATTACTACTACCAAAGACCAAGATAACATGTTGTTGATAAATGTTTTGTTATCATTTTGTCTATTTATGGTTTTGATGTCTCTAGTTCGATCAACGCCTTTAATCTTTGCCTGTTCCACCTTGGGCATATTGCAATGTTGTATCCTATTCTTCGCAATATTTCCATCTATTATTTATCTTGCTTTGAAGGGTCTTTGGCCGGTTAGAAGCTGGATGAAAAAGTAAAGCATATTCCATAAAATAGGCCCCAATATAGACCCCAAACGGTACGTCTGCCCTACAAAAATTGAACAATATTCATCGATATAGACCAAAATAAATTTCTTTAGATATTTATTCCCCGTACAATGAATAAAATCATTCTATTGATATGAAATTTAACTGCAAAATTTGTGCGTAGTAGGATCTAAGATGCTTCTATAGATTTTAGTACCTCAAACACTTTAAACTATGTAAAGTACAAGATACAAATTAAATATCTTTAAGGCATGTTTATTATAACATTTTATGACTGGGAAAAAGTATTTAAATATAGTATTTTTATTTGAAATAGTATCTAGTATCTGAACTCTTTTTCTTCAAGGTACTCTCACCTGTGGACATTTCACATAGAAGCTAGATCGTACCTCACAGACTGTTGTAAGAGCTGAGTCAGGTCGAGGCTCTTGTTATGGTTAATGTCGCTTGTTTTGCGCTCTAATCCAATTATTTTACTATTAATATCACTTAATGTAATTATTTTATATTTAATATCATGCACGCATATAGTTTTTATATAATTGTGTACTGTCTAAATTCATTCGTTCAATAAGAAATGCAATTCATCTAAAAAAGTCGAAAAATGGTAGTCGCTCTCTTCTTGTTACTGGCATTAACCTAATAAGAAAAATCTTTGTTGCTTATAAAATTTTAAATTTCCACTAAATTTTAGGAACTACTCTCTTAAATCTTCTAGATTATATTAGGAAAGCTATGCAATTAAAAGTTTTGTCTTGAAGTTTCAGGGCAGAAGAAAAACTTGCAAATTTAATAATACAGCACAATTTCGTAACGTCAGACTTCAGGTGAAAAATTGTTCGTTCATCTTTCTAATTAGTCCCTCGGAGAAAAGAAAATGACAATTTAAATCTCAGAATCTCGGTGCTTCAAAAAGTCATCGGAGCAGTGCCACCGTTACGAAAATATTTTTTAAAGTCTGGCTCCCTCTTAAGTAATATTATAAGATTTATTTTCGCAAGGCTAATGTAAAGCTGATCTCCTTGGAGACATCACCGAAAGAAGATTTCGAGAGATTTGATATTACTTTTAAATTGGAAAAATATTTTGTTGAGTTTAATTTGATGAGTGTTTGCTTAGATATCCATTATTAAAAGCTTGCTTAAAGTTTGAGACAGATTTATATTTGGGAGAGATTATTTGATGTATATATTGCTACTTTTGCTCTTTCTTCCATGGTATTTCCTTATTTAGTAATGGAAAGCTTCATACTATTTTAATATTAAGTCTCGTTTGGAGTAATAGAAGAATGAAGCTGTAGTTTCATAATAGCTATGAAGTGCACAAACAAGCCGAACAAAAATTAATTTTTAAAATGGAATAGCATGAAAACAAGAAGTTTTTAATAGCCATAAGTTTTCCTTGCCTGTTCAATCCGATGCTGGCTCCTAGATATTTTATTGATGTGACTTTTTCAATGTTTATCTTTTATACACATATTGGTGTCTTTGAAAAATCAGTACTTTGTTTTTAGAGACATTAAGATATAAGGTGAATATTTCACTAAAATGAACTACTATAGATATCAGGGAAAATTGGACAGTTAAATGATGGCCTACCATTCGGCTATCATGCAGTCTTCAACAAAACTGTTGCGGTAAGCTCCAAGCTAGAAAGTAGTAAAATAACTAAAGGATTTGTGAAATAAGTACCTTACTCTAAGTGTTTTGTTCTTTAACTTGCAGCAAATGGTAATATGGCATTACCCTGAAAAGAACCATAAGTCTAAAAATAATATGCTTTTATTCTAAAATATTTCAATCTTGGCGACCTGAAAAACTAAATCTGACAGACCAAATCTTATGGGTATTTCAGATTCTGCTCCCAAAAATTACCTAGAAATAGCTTAAAAATCGCAGGGACCAAAATGTCTTTTGTCCGCTGATCATTTTCAATTTGCGGAGATTAGCATATAAAAGAGCTGTTTTTCGTTGCTTTAAAGTAAATTTTATATTAATTTTCGGCGATGTCTTAAGGATTGCATAAATTCTTATCTATATATACTATAAATACTCATATTGATCTAGGACTACTTACTTAAAAAGACAAAGTCTGTCTGGACTTTGAGACCGACAATTTTCAAGTTTGAAAACGAATTTTTTAGCACATAATTTAAATTTCATTGTCTTGAGTAGGAATGCTATTTAAATGTATTGAAAAGTCTTTATTAATATTTTTGAGGGATATTAAATTATAAATTATTAAAAGTCGATAACGTTCCATCGCCATGCCTCCAATTTTTTGCTTCAGACTGATTGGGTATCAAAACTGGTATGAAAAAAAGGTATCGACAATTTCGAATACCAAAACTCTGGCACGCGCAGCCACAGAATTGCGGTATGCAGTATGGAACATATGGCAACCGGTTTAAATGACTAGAGTAAACTGGAACTAACTGACAGTAACCGAAAGTTGTTTGAATGACGATCAAAAGTAACAAAAAACATCAAAACGGGATAAAACGTATAATGTAAAAAATATGGAAGTAAGTTAAAACTAACCCAAATAAACTGGATTTGGCCGACTAACCAACACTAACTTTTGTCATAATTAAGGTATCGGTATCGGCTCAAATGATTAAAATAAGTTGGAACTAACTCAAAGTAACCGAAAGTTGATTGAATGACTATGACCAAAACTAACAAAAAAAGCAAAGCGGGCTAAACCCTATCAGAACACATTAAGAATATTAAAGTAAATTATAACTAAACCAAATTAACCGAATTTTGCTGATTAACCAAAAGTAACCAAAAACGTTAAAATTACTTATAACGTACCGGCTCCGGATCAAATGGCTAAAATATATTTAAACCAACTGATATTTATCGAATGTTGATTCAACGACTAACACAAAACTAACCAAAGACACCAACATGAGCTAACACGTATCGAAACAGACTAAAAATATTAAAGTAAGTTGAAACTAACGCAAAATAACCGAATATTGGCGACTACCTAAAATGAAACAAACACATTTAAATTGGTTATAATAACGTACCGGAATCGGTTCTAAAATAAATTGGAAGTAGCTGAAAGTTGATTGAATGACTAACTAAAACACCAAAAATGGGCTAAAACGTATTATAACAGATTAAAAATGTTAAAGTAAGCTAAAACTGATAAAAATTAACCGAATTTTAACGACTAACCAAAACTAACCAAAAACATTTAAAAATTGTTTATAACGTACCGGTTCAAATGACTTAAATATATTGAAACTAAGTTAACTTTAACGAAAGTTGATTGAACGACTAACCAACACTACCTAAAAGCGCCAAAAAGAATAAAACGTATCGGAACAGATTAAAAATATTAAACTAAGTTGAAACAAACCCAAATTAACCGAATTTTGGCGACTAACTTAAATTAACCAAAAACTTTTAAACTCGCATTTAAATTGGAAATAATAACGTGTCAGAACCAGTGCATATTACTAAAATAAATTGGAACTAACTGAAAGTAATCGAAAGTTGATTGAATGACTAACCAAAACTAACCAAAAGTGAATAAATGCACCAAACGGGCTAAAAGATATCAGAACAGATTAAAAATGTTAAAGTAAGTTAAAACTAACCCAAGTTAACCTAATTCTGGCGACTAACCAAAACTATCCAAAAACATTAAAATCGCGGTTTAAATGACTAATATATATTAAAACCAACTGAACTCTACCGGTAGTTGATTGAACGACCAACCAAAACTTATTAAAAGTAACCAAAACCACCAAGAAGGGCCAAAACGTATCGGAACATTAAAAATATTAAAGTACCTCGAAACTAAACCAAATTAATCGAATTTTGGCCTAACTAAAATTAGTCAAAAACATTTAGGTTTGTGATAACGTACCGGAACCAGTTCAAATGACTAAAATAAATTGGAACTAACTGAAAGTAGCCGAAAGTTGTTTGAATGACTAACTTAAAATAACCAAAACGCTAAAACGTACCGGAATATGTTACAAAAATTAAAGTAAGTTAAAACCAATCAAAACGAACCGAATTTTGGGGACTAACCAAAAATCTTAAATCAATGGCTAAAATAAATTTGAACTAACTGAAACTACCCGAAAGTTGTTTGAATGACTAACCGAAAATGACTAAAAATAACTAAATGCACCAAAACGGGCTAAAACGAATCGGAACAGGTTAAAAATATTACAGTAATGTTATAGCTAATTTTATATTAATATATTTTCCTATCTACAAGTGGACGGTAATTTTTAGGTCTTCATATTTGCAACTTTCTTTATTTATTTATTTTTCAATTATGATAATCTTTAATATTAATCTTAAAAATACATTTCTTTAATTAAAAATATTATAAACACTCGTAAATATACAAAATATTTAGTTTTTTAAACTAGGGATTAAGAAAATACTAGTCAAAATTACTTTGGAACATTCTTGACAAATTTTTAAGTCCTGCAATTTCATTTTAAGTATACAACGCATATTTAAACAATCTAGTTGAATAACTAATAAGTATACAAAAGTGTATTCATTTCTAAATAAGACAGCTTTTGTAAGTAAACCTTGGTTTCTGAGAAGATTCAAGCTCTTCAAGTTTCATAATATATCCTGATTTTTAAATAATTTTTTAACACTAATTTTATTAATTCGTTTCCATGGTAATTTAACGGGACATCTGATATATTGGCTCTCAAACCAATTTTAAAAGTATTTATAAGCAAATATACCATTCAGTTTCAGAAGTGTGTTTATAATGCGCGCACAAGCGACTGGACTGGACTCGTCAGGCGGTAGGATTCGTGTAGACATAAATATCAATTACGCTAGATTAGTTTAATTTTTGATTTGCAGATATAGTAAACTTGTAAAGTGTTATTAGAAGCTAATTGTCATCTACTTGTACTTGAACTAGAAACACATGCATTATTTTATTGCTTTGTATGGTCCTCGAGGGACGTCAATGAATTGACATTTAATACTCACCCATGAAACAAAACTTTTGGAAAATTCCGACTTGTTTTCTTGCAAACTCTATAAAGCACTAAAGAACACCACACGATAGTAATAGATTCAAAACATGTCGTTTTACTACGACTACTACGCTATGTTGTTATTCGGCCGGAATCGGCTGAAAGTAGACGAGGCGTAGCCGGAGTAACAAAGGCAGCCACGCGGCATTATAGAAATTCCTCGCATACTTGATGATAATATTTAAAATTCTAAAAGTAATTACGTATGTTTTTTTTTGTAACTAACGTAGATTTAAATTAGGTATTTATAGAATAACAAATGTAACATGGTTCAATAAATTTAAACTAGTAAGTGCTATTTACAAACAAAATATACCTACTTGAAAGTTAAATTCACTAATTAATAAGGAAATATGGCAAACATGCTCTTGTAGATACAAAAAGTAAATAAATGTATCTTTATTATTTTATTTTTTCTAATATATTGACTACATACTAAGCTGCGTATACATTAAAACCAAGATAAACTAAATGAGGTAGATAGCCTAATATGAATTCCAAGTGAGAAAAGATCCCATAGTTATGCAAAATCAATCAAAGGACACAGTCAAATGCGCGCGAGAAATGTGGAGACCGACCCAAATCTACGAAAGTGTAATGCGATTTGTGATTGTTAGTAGTAGAAGACCTTCCCCCAGGCTTAGCAGGAGTTCCACAAGAACGGAAATGATGTTGAGCTATTTGGCCTTAAAATACTAGTTGCGTCATTTTCCCAAAAGGCTTTTTGTGGATCTTCTTAGCGCTGTTTATTGCAGCATCAATATACAAACAAAAATTGGCCACCACCATTTTTGCTACGTATACCTATTTTATACCGTCGTAGACTCTCGTTCATTAGATATGTTGAAATTATATTAGCCTATCAGATGTAGCCGGGAAACCACAATAACGTTGCGCTTGACTAAAGCTTAGCGTTAGATGTCTGGTGAATAGCATATACAGTAAAGAGTCTACGATCATCGCACTATTGTCTAACCATTGAACTAACATAACATCTGACTCTTTTAAGTATACCTTTATAAGTACCTCTTTGCTTTTTCAGAAAGTATTTCTTTTCCGTAAGAGTCCAATTTTATTGAACTCGATTCACACGTATTGTACCTACCCCTATGTTTAGGTGAACAAAAAGTTCAGACCTGATAAAAAGATTGCCAAAACAAATATTATATGATCAGCATAGTAAAAAGGGAAGCTGTAAGTTTTCCGAATTCTACTTCATTCTTTTTGCATCTTCCAGAAATAAGTCTTGACATATTTCATAGTTTACCAGCTGTTCAGAGCACATTTTGTACCCGAAACATATCGGCTCGCCCTTCAAAAATTGTTTACATGGGTACTGACCATAGTACTTTATAATGTTTTCGTCATAGCTGGTCCTCCGGTTGGTAATTTTCAAAATATTTAGTTTTTCTATAAATGTGATATCCATGCTTTGTCATATCTCTTAATGTGAAAAAACTTGTCTCCTCCTATCGCTTCAGAAATCATGCATTTTGCACATCTCGCTGAGCTTCCCAATACAAATATTTTCCTGGCACTTGCTATTATAACTGCTAAGCAGCACTTTGTCCCGTTTTTTTCACCTTTTGATCCGTTGTTATGAAGGGCACAATTTGATGTTTTTTGGATGAGGAAAGAAACGTTTTCCACTTTCTTATCCTAAATTTTGCATAACGTATATTACTCTGATTTTAACGATTTCCGATTAGAAGAAATTTTGAAGAAATATTTGGTCAAGATACATATTATATTTCCTAGTTAGATTTTCCTACCACAATAATTTGCCTAGGAAAATATTTGCGTCATATTTCAAGCAAAAAGGAATAAAATACATTTCATGTAACAAGATTTTTATTAAAAGACGTATAATTTCAAGATCTTATCAGGCCAGCAAATAAGGCATCATTCGATTTTCGTTCATATTTTATGGTAACGTGCAGATTGGCCCCATGTTTCAAATTATCTGCAAGTTGCCATTTTAGATCGCACACTTAAATCAAGAATTGGTGTCGGTTGGTGCATTATTAGAGAGTAAAGGTATCTTGCTATACGATTATAGTTATCTAAAAATCTTAAGTTTTACATCTCAGTAATTAAAAAAGATCATATACAATGAGCGCTTAACATGGTATTTTCTTTAGGATCACCTCATACCACAAGATAAATCTTCTAAGTTTAACATATCTAAGCATGCTAAGTAAATGCTAAAAAATCACATGCTTTAATATATTGAATTAAATTACCTTGGCAATTTTCTGCATTCAGTGAGGATTCTGAATAGTTAATCGACATATTTTTTCTTACTCAATTTTTATGTGGAAATCATGCAAGCAGGCTTCTGCAAATCCCTTTGGCTGCTAGTGTGCTACAAAAATACATTATTACTGCAGTGGAGTCGAAGTTACTGAAGCCTAAATGGCATTTTTAGCATGGAATATTTCACCAATGTGAAATTCTGACTTTATTATAGACTATATGCTGACAAATCTTTATATTTTATTATAAACAAAGCTAACCCAAACTAACAAAATACGTTTTTATTAAATATATTTTAATTGTATACGGTAAAAAACCTTGTTTGCCTAACCTCAAAATTTTGCAAATCGGAGCAAATCGTTTTCCAATCTTTTATCCTAGATTTCTGATAATTAAAAAACATTTTGAACATGAGTTTAGAAGATTCATTTTTATATCACGATAATTAGGGTCATAAAATATATACGTCATATTTCAATTGAGAAATAATTAAATATATTTCATGTAATTTTTTACTGAAACACGTATGCTGTCAAGATTTTGTCATGCTAGCAAATAAGAAATTATTCAATTTTCCTTGATCTTTTATGATAACATGCAGATTGGCCCCATGTTTCAAGTTATCTGCAAGTTGTCATTTTAGGACGTCCGCTAATGGCAAGAATTATTTCTTCCAATTGGTGCTTTATTAGAGAGTAAGATTGGTTAGTTATCTTGTTATATCATTATGGTTATTTGAAAATTTCATTTTACATAGCAGTACTTTTTTAAATTTTTAATTGAAATAAATATTTTATTGTCATTAAGTTGGTCGTTTAGGATAGTACTATATTAATAATCACATCATACGAGAAGATACTTCTAAGTTTGACATATATAAGCAACCTAAGTTAATTCTAACAAACACACATGCTGTAATATGTTGAATTAAATTACCAAAACAATTAATCACCACGGCATTTCTGCATTCAGTGACGATTCTGAATAACCATCACTTGTTCACATATCAAATCCCTTCTAATATTGTCAATATTTTCTTATTCCGATTTTAATGTGAATAGTAATCATGCAAGCATGTTTCTGCGAAGCCCTTTGGCTGCTCGGTGAAATAACTTTTTTCTGCTCGTGTGCTACAAAAATACATTATTACTGAAACGGTGCCGAAATGATTGGCTGTTTCCGGATTTATTTGATGTATTTATATTTCTGTTTTGATTTATGTCACTTCTTCGTATGCTTTTCCAATACAATTAAAATATTTGTTATAAAATAAATGAGAGAACTGATTAATCACCCATGAGCTCGAGCTTTCAATTCATTCGATTAACTACTGACGAAATATGGTCTACGAAAATTAACAAATCAGTTTTTGTAGGGGTAGTTTCATAAAAAGCATTTATGCGAACTATTTTTTAGCAGTGATGCTGTCGACGCGCTTCCCATTATTTTACTAACTTGATTATTGGGTTTCTGACTGATCAAGTGTTAATAGATACAATTTGGGTGTTCAAAAAATCACTTAATAATATAAATTAACTTTACATATTTACTAATGCGCCAACGTAATCCGCTGACTGATTGGCTCTACAATACAATCCAGACTTAAAATATGAAGACATTCACACTTTTTGGGCACAAGCTCTCGGACTCTATAGTACTAAAAGTAGGTATAAGTTAGTTCAGCATGAAAAACTCAACAGCCATATGAAATATTAGTCATTTTGCTAAGATTAAAGTTGAAAGCCAAGGAATGCATAAAAAAATACTTAAAAACATGGGAAATCTGGTATTTAATTTCGCTTGGTTTAAATTTTACAGAATATTGTGTAGAACTCGATAGTGCACAGCATTTTAAAGCTGTGCTGTGAATGAGAATGGTTAGCAAATACAATAAAACAGTCAGGCTTTGCCTGACAATCTGCCTGACAATCTGCAAGAGGTTTTTACTGTTTTATTGTATTTGCTAACCATTTTCATTTTTAGTTTTTTGCTTTTCTTGAAAACGATATCCGACTTGATATCGAATCGAAGAAATATAGGTACACATTTCATTAGGGTCACTAAACTTGCACTTGTGCAGTTTACATCCTTGAGCCTGGGCCGAAGTGGCTCTATAACAATTCAAACCAAATTTAATCATTTGTGGAGCCAAAGGCAATCAATTCCAGGGTAAGAAGTTATATATTTGCAACTATCGAAGCGACGTGGGACAAGAGTTAGCAAACATTTGGAGACATATAATAATTTTTTGCATCTAATGACTGGCATATTAAAAATAATGTGATCCGTTTTTCTCATTAATGATAAATTATGTGGAAGAACATAATTATTCTTTTAAAATTACTGATTACGAAAGCGTAAAATTGACACTCTTACTCATCAAAATATGAATGCCTCATTGAATAAACGATGTCTGTCAGTGAGACCATGATTTTCATTTTGGCAGATTGAGCTTTTGCAAGCTAAATGCAAATATCTTAGGATAAGTTTTAAGAATTGTCGCAACGGTAGCAACACGGTCGAAGTGTGGAGTAGAGGGTTTGCTTACATTCTAGAGGTAAATTCGAAAATCTTTCATATCATAGCCTATATCTCGAGAACCAGGATTTGTACGATAACGCGGGTAGTCTCTTTGGATTCAGCATACTTGAATATATGCACACGTAAATGATTCGCCCTTTCCACCGCCCACCCGCGCGCCGCGCTATTGAGTGGAAAAGGGGCGAAGGAAATACGTCGGTATATTTTTAGCACGCTTTTGTGTGTGTGGGTGTCTATGCGCGTATGCAGATGTATGTTTGCGTGGCATAAACCTAGCAGTAACTCTATTTTTATTTATTTATAAAATCTAATATATTTTAATAGTTATTTTAAACAAATCTTAATAGTTAATATATTTCAATCGCCATTTTAAACAAATTCTTTATAAGGTTTGCTTTGTAGAACATCACAACAATCTTTTGTGCGAAATTTTTTGACAGCATATGAAAACAAATATAAAGATATTCTTTAATCTATTCTGAGTTCTAAGCTAAATAGTTTTTTAATACAAACTATATCAAAATTCTGTTTTTGACAACATGTCATAGTATAAATTAAAATTACAAAAGAATAAATATCTCAAGACCATGTAATCCAGATGTAGTTGCATAAACCAATATCGCACTCCACGCCCTCTTTATCTACAACAAGCAACTTTGCATCAGCAGTCAGCAATAGATATATTTCCCACTCTGTTTGGGGACAGCGTAGTCCAACTCTGTAGTCAGTCACCCCTGTATATCTTCCAGTCCCAGTCAGCAGAAGACGGGAGTAGTTTGGGTTATCGACTGAATTAATCGTCCCCTAATTTGAACCGCGTACGACACCCTCATGTTCGTTGGTTCAGGGCATGATCAATAGAAGGGATGCACTCGTGCTTCTTCTTGGACGGTAATGGCTTTCGACGACAATCATTAACTCCCGGATGAGTATGGTGAAGAACCAATAATGTGTCTCCATATTTTTAAGTATGCCAAACCCAATGAGATCAACCGCGTCATCGTAGGATGCCTGGTTCTCGAGATAGAAGCTAAAATATTTTTTTCTTCAAACGTCAGTAAATCCATCTTTACTCGACTGTGTAGGCGGCCGTAAAGTTTCGTTTTTCCTCCGCCGGAGCTTTACTTTTCACTTTTCCGCCGGCGGAGGTAAAAGTGTTGTCATAGCAACATAGATACAATACAAACCGACAACAAAATAAGCGTCAACAACTCAAGATTTATTAAACTACAATTTGTATTTATCACTCAATTTGTGACTGCATTTCTAAAAATCACTAATTTAGGAACAAAATGGTTATTATTTAATCCAACTTACTCAATAACTGCTTATCAATACGGAATTAAAACGCATTCGGAGACGCAATCTTAAAAAAATAATTATTGTTGACAGTGTCCACTGACAGCTTTATGTGACATTACTATAGCAACAACCTGTGCCTATTCACCGACGTCGGTCTAAGCCGCCTTGCGAACTCACTTATCTTTAATAATAATAATTATTATTACTATTAAAAAGAGATGTTTTTGTATTAATTTGTCGACATTTGAAGAAAAAACAGCATATTTTATTTGGAGGAAAAGTTACTTTTCATGGCTTGCTCTCTATTAAACACGAGCGCGCCATAAAAAGCATCACTTTTCCTCCATATAAAATAATACACTATTGCCTCTAGAATGTAGGTAACTCCTCGTCCCCTAGCACTCGGAGGGCATTACAACCGCGGCAACACTTCTCAAAATTAACGGTAGGGCATGTATATTTAGCGTACAAATGCTGCTCACATCAGGTTAAAAATCAAGGTTTATCCAGGTATCGTTCACTAATGTGAGAAGTAGGTTAATAATACACATTTCAAATTGTCATTTTGAATTGTAAACAGGATGGACTATTAATGTAATCAGGGATTTCGAATATTAGGCTCCCGCCCATAGCCGCAATTTGTCGCACAAAGAAGCGACAATAGAAATTCGTTAACAATGGTTAGCGTAAGTAGTTCACCGGCGCAATTCAGTTATAAAATATGAAATTAACTTAACGCTAAAGTCTGCAAGAGAAATTAGGTCAAAGAGAACTACATCGGACATTTTTATGAAATTATATTTTAACCTAATTTGAAAAGTTTAGTTCTAATTTGATTGAAGGTTTTTCCATTATATCGAAGAAAATATGGGAAGCTTTGCTTTGCAAGCTAACTAAAATATGAAAACACATTAATGGTGGTATACTATTAGCCTGATTGCAGTAAAGTATAATGGCTAGAAATTATAGAAAGTTAAAAGTAGGAAAATCGTTCAATCGATTATATGTAAAGCGGCTTTTTTAACTATGACCTACTATAATATTTTCTCTGCGTTTTTATATTTTACCAACATACTAACCCAACTAGCTTATTTCTTCTTGAGCAAATTCTTTAGAAATTAACGGATACTTTATTCAATTCAGAATTTCTATTTTGCCATGAAGCCTGTTTATGTTTCATTAGTATGGTCAGAAATTTACTATATGGTTTCTAGCGACTTAAAAGATTTAGATAATTACTGAAATATATATAAGAAACTAAATATGACTTGAGGTCGAACCACATTAATGTTAAGTGTAGTGTCCGAAACACAACTACAGGTGCTTTGCACAACCAACTATACAGTGTTAGGATAAAGTGCCAGAACGGTCGATTATCTCAAAATATACAGAGGCTAGCAAAAAGTGTCTTATACAAAAGTTGTAGGGCTTTCAAACGTCTACATATCAGTAATAAATTGGAATATACAGGGTCGCCTCACAAGTTGTGGAGAATCAAAGTTATGTTTTTTTTAATGGAACACCCCATATATTATTACATTTTTGGACTCTATAGAAAAATCTAAACACATTTTGTGTATAATATCCTATACCTATCTTTAGCTGTTTACCAAATGTTGACAGTTGAAAGTCGGGCATTTTGACACTTTGACAGGCTCTAAAATCTAAACCGCACAACATCAAAGAAAACGGATTGCACATTCCTATCTTAAGTTTTCATAAACTATCGAATGACAGTATCTTCGAATTTAACCTGCGGATAAAATTAACCGGAACTTTTAAACCTCCGGTTAAATTCAAAATTACTATCATTCGATAGCTTATGAAAACCGAAGATAGGAATGTGCAAATCGTTTTCTTTTATCTCGTGCGGTTTAGATTTTAGAGCCTGTCAAAGTGTCAAAATGCCCGACTTTCAACTGTCAATATTTGGTAAACAGCTAAAGATAGGTATAGGATATTATACACAAAATGTGTTTAGATTTTTCTAGAGAGTCCAAAAATGCAGTAATATACGGGGTGTTCCATTAAAAAAACATAACTTTGATTTTCCACAACTTGTGAGGCGACCCTGTATTTTCCAATTTATCACTGATATGTAGACGTTTGAAAGCCCTACAACTTTTGTATCAGACACTTTAATATAAGAATAAAGGTTAACAGGGTAAAATGGTGACTGCGCAAGAGGCTTGCTCTTAAAATAATGTAAAACTGTAATATATTATTTGATGCACGCAAAGAGTTGTGATATCTGGAAGTGATGTAGGATCAACCCCAAACTTTCAAAGATTCTGGTGTCAATATAAGTACTATAAAACAAATTAACATTGGTCTTATCACACCTTATACCCAACTCGTAGTAATCACTTCGGATAACTGATGAATAAACCTCTGAGCTAAGTATAACAAACATAATACGAACCTAGGCTTAAAATTAATAGAAATTACAAAATTTTGACCGCAAATCTAGTAAATAAAAAAAATACGTAAACAGCTTATCTGTTAATAAGCAGGCTAGTTGTTGGTCTCGGCTGCGAACTGTCCAACCACACTTTTCCGAAACACTCATTTAGTCGTGTTCGTGATCCAGTAAAAGCAATAGAACGGTCGTGACTGCGTGGAGTATTTGGTCCAGTATAACCAGTACGTTGGGAATTATACCCAGTGAAAACATCCCAAGAACAATGTTTCAATCAGTCCAAGCACTACCAGATCGAATGACCAATGATGCAGTTACTTTCTTGTGAGGCAGTTGGTCCAATATCGTGCCTTAACTTGCTGATTTTTCATTAAACAATGAGATCTTCGTACTTCCAGTATCCATAAATAATGTTAAAGATAAATTACTAAAAATTTTATATTGTACTAAAGCCAAAAATACGACTAGTTGCACCAGTTATTCCAGAATTTATAGGAAATAGATAGTTTTCTTTCTTGTAGATATGAGATTGCATATTGATAATCATATTAAGATCAGGTTTGATGATGCTTATGAATAAAATTTTTGTGATCAAAAATTTAGCACTCATCAATGAGCTAGGGGAATATAAAGTTAAAACTATGCAAATAGAGTACTTAATAACACTCTTTATCCTAAGGCCTTAGACTGCATCGGAGCAAAAATCGGCATGTTTATTAGAACAGAATGAAATATTTTAAATTATGGTCGATGGATAAATATGTACAATAAATGACTCTAATACATATTTACTTCTATAGGTGTACTCCTACGATGTTAAACGTAAAATTTTTGTCGGTCTCTAAAACTGACTCCATGGTATTGACACCTTTGTTGGTGAGGTAGCTAAAATAATTATACGGATAGCCCAAAGTTTGAATTTGAACATTGTAACAGTATCTGTTAATTGCTCAACAAACGGTCCATATGACAGGTTTTACTCAGCGATTTCAACACTAAGTATTATTAAAAGAGTGGGACTATGACTTGATAGTCAGGTGAAGGCGCTACTAATTTTTTACCTAGGAATATATCAATGATTTTTACACATTGAAATCAGGGCAGTAGAATTTATACCCTAGATATAGAATATCGTGAAAATTGATGTTAGCATACCAAAATAAACCTCTGGATTCTAATTAAACTGTTAAATTTGGTATCGCCCATAAACCAATAAGAAGATGCTCTATAATATATTTCGTCTAGATTATTAAATCAAAGCAAAACGAGATACCAAGTTTTAAACTATCCTATATAATTCATACTGCCCAATTCCTATCTTGGAATAATTCCAACCAAACATAGCGTTCAATTCTTAAAAGTTTGACTAAATGCAGCCAATCACGAAACATTAGGAATAGGAAATATTTTATTAAACTAACGGTATTCTAAATCAATCCCATGGCAGCGATAAAATCGTTAAACTGATAAACAGTTACTAGGAATATACCAAATTAATGAGATAACCTCTGAAGTAATTATGTGCCGGTAAGTATCTACAGTTATAAACGAAATAAGCTCAGTTCGATATCGGTACTAATACTAATTACAAAATTCAGTTATGTGAAACAAATTACTGCCATGAGGCTTACAAGCAATAAAAGTAAAAATTAATCAATTAATTATCATACAATTAGCAAAATGAATTATCTACACGAGACAATATCAGATAGGATAATGAAAAAAAAAACAAGTACTTCTAAAGCTATTTTGACAAGAGAGAGAAATATATATGATACACGATAATAGATAACCTACAGCTGATTATCGATAAGTTTGATAAGCAATAATAATAAGTTCAGTAAACAAAACGGGAAATAACGGTACTAGATACGATGTAGAAACCAAACGATCTACGTTCATTAATCAAAATGATAAATAACGACAATAGGTACAATATATGAGAGCACCGACCTACGGTCGTTTAATAGTAAGTTCATTATTAAAAATTATAAATAACGATAATAGTACAGTGGTTTAATGGTAAATTTATTAAACGAAACGGAAACAAGGGTACTAGAAATAATAAAAGGTCCATAATTTAAAAAAAGATAGAACCTACTTGTATCTAGTAGATGTGGTTATCTTACCTCGACAAAAGGCTCTTATCCGGATAAATGGAAACGGGAACTCTCTAGGTTGGCATAGAATAGGCCGCTAACGGACGTTCAGCCTCGAGGAAGGAAAATCAGTCCCACAGAATGACTCGAGTTAAATTATAAATAATTTTAACCATCTAATGTAGACACGCTAACATGTAACAAACCATTTTTTATAGAAAGACCAACCACACTATTCGTTACACATCGTTTTCAAGCAATATTGTGAACTACTAAAAAGCATAAACCTACTAATTAAATATCACTGTCCTAAGTTTGAACTTGAATTTGACAAATGTTATATAAACACTGACAGGTAATTATAAACAATTAGAGCGTTCGACGGTAGCGATTTTAATCCGTAATGATGCAGCCATCAGCATTTTGTGGCATATAAATATGCAGGCAAGCACCAAATTCATCAGGCTTTCTATTCGCTCAATTGGCTGGGAGCAGCACACAGATGCATCAACTTCTAGTTGTCATATCCCACAGCCTCAATATTTGTGAACACCAGGACATAGGTCCAGCGTGATCAGGTCCCTACCTAACATGGACGTACGTGTGCACAGGTACACGGCACCTAGGGGATTCTAAAAAGTAGTGAGAGTCGAATATACGAGTGAAGTATCAAAATTACCAGTAAGGAGATTTTTGGAAATTTTTAAAGCTAGTACAAGTGTCTTAGAAATCTGTGACAAACTTTAATTTGAAACTCCAAAAGATTTACCATATAAATATCAAAAGGAATACATAAATAAAAGACAACCCAGCTCACATAAACTTTATTAATAAAACAGTGACCAAGGGCATAGAAAAACTTTGAAGTAAGCATCTCTCGAGAAGACATGCATTTAATATTAATTGGGTATAGTGTAAACTCTTAATTCATCTATAAACATAAACACGCATTTAATAATATACACTCTAACCATTGTTAAGTTTGTTCGTAAATAAACTTGTTATTGATTTTATCAACGTGTTTCCTTTATCATCTCTTCTCAATATGACGCAGTGCGATCCCAAATCTGGGCTACTCTGCACGCTAAGTGAGGCGTGGCATCACAAGTAAAAAAATACAAGTCGTGACAATATAACCAATAATTTCACAAAATACACATACTAGCTCATTTGCCAATTAATTCAGTGATACAATCAGGCGGCATTTAGACCTGATATTCAAAAATAATAGCTATAATTTTAGATACTCAAACCGTCGGCTCGCTTTGAGGGTCTAATTGAAAATTAAAAGAATAGTTTAATAATGAAAAACCCCCTGGAGGATAAAACATGTCGAGCATATAGAACTTATATTAAAATTTTTAACTCAATACTAATCAACTAATCAAACAGTAATATTTCATGAAAATCCAGTCAACCATATATCGATAATACACCGCAAGACTATATATTGGAGTTTAAGTATGGCCTCCAAACATGCGCACTCAAAAATAACGAATCGCTCTTTCTGTAAATTTCAGTGATACAAAATCAGAATTATCCTTCGCATCTTCGCCGTCCCTCATTACACTTTGTAGTATACAACTTTTTCCCAATCGGTACAATTTTTAAAGAAGTTATCTAAAAACATGGTGATTCAGCCGACCCTGGCTAGCCGCTCGAGCTGATGCGTCATTACAATTTTGTACCGATCGGTGACAAGCAAGAATCCGTAAATCGGTTCTTTCTTTTGGTTTTAAGAAGAAAAATGCCTAGAAATCGTATTTCAAGTACAGTGTATGTGTCTCGGTATGTGTAGTGATATGTCTTGCTCGCAAAGGAGGCCAAAAAAAGGGAGCAATATTCATCGGAAGAAGCGAATCAGGGGGTGAGTACACATAAGATTATATGCCAAAATTTCAAATGTACGTAAATACCTGGTGCTCTTATATATATAAAAACAGAAACTATCTCTCGTATAAAAGCATGATGTGTATAATACTAAGCTACCTTAGTATTATGAATAAATATGACACTTGTAACCCTTAATTTTTTACCTAATAAAATTAAAATGGAAAATACTCTCAAACTTCTAAAACTAACTATATTAGAATAAAATAGAGTGCGAACGGGTTACAGTCAAAAATTACTAACAAACTGTTATTTATATACGAGGGCATGACAAAACATTGTTACATTTGTCGTCTGGGCACAATTATACACAGAATCAAACAATATATTCGGAATTGAAATATATTATATCGAAATGAATATAAATAATAAGCAAAAGTTAACGATACGAGCTATTCGAATCGTTCTCTAGTAATCTCGTCTAATCGTAATCGTACATCCTACCAAAACAATACTATTCAATCACAAAAAGTGGTTACATAACACAATCAAAAGTCTGACTAAGCAAATATACCGGTTGGCCTGCACATTTATTAATGTTTTACATAGAATAAAACGTTTTTACCATATAAAGAAATATAAAAAATAGAAACTAATGGTTATAATGCCTTCGTATTATTATCACGTTTTCGATAATTGATCCCCTTATGGGCCACATGTGGGACTATAAACTACAATTCGATTTGATGCAAATATTGCAAAAAACAAAAAACTAAAAGTTATATTTAATCATGATCCACTTATCTACAGGATAATAAATAAAACTTAAAAATCAAATATTATCATAATAATTTCAAAGGATATTCATAGCCACAATACTAGAGAGTTTATAAGAAATCGTACTGTTATTATTACTAAAATGTAATTAACCCCAATACCAGTGTTAAAAACACTGTCTAGAGGATTAAGGACTATGTATACTGTAATTATTGTTATTACTGCATTAATAAATTTTCAAAAAAATAAAAAAATAAAAAAAAAAAAAAATTTTAAGTAAGTCGAAGAGTGCCCTTTTCTTACGAAATTAACCATTAAAAACTAGCCACAAAGGCAAGCTGACTCATAATTTCGGAGCGACTAAAACCCAAGTTGGGTATTATTATAGCTTTGCATGCCCCACCGTTTGCTTTGCTCGCAACGGGGGATGAATCAACAAGAACTAACCAAGTGCTAACCAAAACTAACCCAAGGCTAACCCAAAGTAACCCAAAATTAAGGGAAAAAGGTAAATTAAGAGAAAGTTTGCTAGGACGTAGACATGGATTCGTGTCGCATCGCGCGCAGTATTTTGGATTACAACTCGGGATTTAGCCGCTCGTTATAAATTTATCGGAATGTTTTCGTTCGGCTTTGTCGAAGCGATGTATACCGAAACGCATTATTTTTAAACAATTCGTGTTGATATGAGCCGACCGGTGAGGGAAAAAATTGGAGTAAACATTGCTTGCAGGAGATGTTAATAAATAATATCAATACCTATTTACAAATTCGCATTTGCAGATGCGAATAACTTTAACTAAAATTGGCCTTCACATTTTGCAGATGTGAAGGGCCCCCAACAGCCTCTACGTCAGTAGGTGTATTATGTTGGAGTGGATAGAGGCACACTATATCCCTACATTTGCCGATATAAAGGATATATGTATTGACAAAAATAAAACTGTATAGTGCTATGTATTTGCAGATACAAACACAAATAACCACCAAAAACAAATAACCACCATACTATTGCAACCCTCTTACATAAAATCATTGCATTGGAGGTAGCGAATTATTACACTCTTGGTTTCTGTTCAAAACAGAAATTACAGTATTTGCAGATACTGTAAATATGCTAAAAAATCGTTGCATTTGCAGATGCAGACGAAAGCATAACCAGGGTTAAGCAGCAAGCAAAAAGGTGAATAGTTCGTTGTATTAGCAGATACAATCGATCGTACCCACTGTCTGCAATTGCAGTTGCAGGTAGTGAACATATTCATGAACCTAATTTTCTGTTCAAAAACAGAAATTGCAGCATTTGCAGATGCTGTAACTAGGCTAATAGATCGTTGCATTTGCAGATGCAATCGATATAATAAGTAGCAAAACCAAGGAAAATCTTTTGCATTTGCAGATGCATTAGATGATCCTCTCACGCTAGCGGAGGAAATAACTTATCCGAATCAAGACTTACCAACATCAGAAGCACCAGATGGTCCTGAACAAAGTAAAGACCACGCAAAAAAAAAAAAAAAAAAA
>MU182782.1:118604-130212 GCA_016904865.1 Pissodes strobi | reverse complement strand
TCAGATATCAGTAAAGGTATCTTTGGGAATTTCCATATTGGGTATAACTAGCATTATTTTTATTCATAAAAATTTAAAAATCAGGACGTATGTTTATCAAGAAGTGGTGCTAGCTAGTCCCTATTTGAACTCTGTCGACTGCAGCATATAAGGAAATTTGAAGACATGGATTTCAAAAAACAAATAGTGCAACTATTGCAGATTTCAAAGTTGGGATATTTCATACTGAAACCAATTTTGTCAGGTAGTTATTAAATTTGCAATGAGGCAATGGATAAGGCTATTGGAAGCTGTAAAAATTGTTGTGACTAACTGTACTTCGTGAGATTCAATTTTGGACAATTCTCGTGAATTTTTTTTCATAAAATATTATTGAAATACGCTGACCAAATATCATTTCCTTAAGTGGCTATCTGGGTCAATGTGGGTGGCATCATAGGAAGAAATTCCTAAGGTCAGTTTTATGATAAATGCCCAACCTAAGAAATATAAAATATCGCAGTCCGGTCTAGATGGAATATCTTAGAGAAAAAATCGTAAGTCTTATCCACCTGTTTTTAATACGAATGAACGAACATAATGGTTTTTAACATATCCAAAACCAATTCGAAAATATAATTTACGTATGAAATGTGATCCAAATAAATTTGGCTCACCGCATCTATTGTGAAATAAAATCAATTTGGAAGTTCGAAATGCCATAAGGCGGGCTCTGATTATTTACTTATACTCTACTTGCGGTCAAATGCATTATGAAAAATTTGATTTTCTAAGGACAAAACCGCAATCTAAAATGGGAATTTCACTGGGCTTTGAGCTTAATGCTCTAAACAAATTCTCATTACTCTCCACAGCTTCTTGTCCAAAAACAGCCAAAAACTTTAGCTATGCATCAAATTATTTTTCTAAGTCCGGAATATACATATTCATTTAATCGGTCACTTCCATTTCAAAGGATTCGGTGATTATCCTTTCAAGCAGCAACTTCACGTCGCGCCTACACAGCTTCTTCAGTGTCTTATGTTATGTACCTATAGATTAGATGTAACCTTAACTTTCTCAAAGCGTTGTCATTAGGTTTAATTGCTTTTAGAAAAGTTAATTTCCAAGTAGATTTATCTAATCGAAATCTGCTTCTACCAGTTATCGCCGGTAGGATATGTTGATCCTTTTGTCCCAGTCGATTAAATAAGAGATATTCCACAAGTAACTTAATTGAATTTGATTTTCCCGAAAAGCATGAATTTATGCTTAGAAAATTTTATTTTGAATTAAAAGTAATTCGCAATGTAAAAATGCAAACATTAAATGCTTTGAACAATAGTAGCCAGCCTATTAATTGTCTTTTAGGGAATTTTAATGACCTAATTCAAGCATAACTGAATTTTTAACTATGATACAAAACTATTCGAAATTATGAAAAATTGGGTGTTCCTATCAAGCGCAAAATAAAATGACATAGGTACCAAGAATCATAATTAATAAAGGAAGCTCTCCAGAAAGTTCTTTAAATATTAAATAACATTTATTTACATTTTAAGCCGGGCATGAGGATTATTACAGACAGGAGTGGGAAATATTGCCCACGCGTACACTGCAGTATACCATAGCGCACGTGTAATGTATAGGGTGTTCTATTACTGATAGTAATACCATAAGTGCATCAAAATTGTCGATTATTTTGCCTGACAAGCCTGTTTTCTAAAAACTGCATGAGCCCATTTTCACTTATGTTGCGAACACCGAAGGTTGAGGACTTTTAAAAATATATGGAAATGGACGAATGCAATTTTTCAAAGAAAACATGCGAGAATACGAAATTATCTGGTTTTTTTGATGTACAAATGCTATTTTCCGCCGAAATAAAATTAAAACAAAAAACCAAGCAATTGTAATTACAAGAACTATAATTAAATCTCGAAAATTAGTCCATTCTTAACCCGTTCGCGACTATGTGTACCATGGATGGTACATGGCAAACCGTAGTTATCGGCGTCGTGTGCCAAACGTGGTACACGAGGTTTAATAAATCTATGCTTCGCTAATACCGAACGCGTATAACGTAAGGCCTTTATTTGCAATAACGCCTGTAGGATTGGTGTATCTGCACCAGTGTATCATCGGTGGCGCACTCGTCCGGGCATAAGTGAGGTATTCAAAATTAAATTTCTAGTGCAGTGACAGGAGGCCCTTTCACCCCTTCCTGCAAAGTAAAAATCTGCCTAACCCTGGACTAGTGATGGGAAAATCGGATGATTTTTAGAATCGAATATCTTGCATTCGAATACTTCTGAGAATCGAATGATTATTCGAATACAAAGAATCGAATTATTTGGATTAGTTGCGATGTTCCAAATGTTTCAATTAGCGATTCAACCTCTCGAGATTTCGAGTGACTTCGAAGTATCGTTCTCGAATACAAATTTACAGATTGTCTGATTCTGGATTGTTTGATCTTCAAGTCTTCATTATTGATACATGTAAGCATAAGAGCAAAATATTTTACAAAGATTAGCGAAAGCATTCACGATTAAAAAATAAAATATCGGTTAAAAGTTGTTTTGTTTAGATATTATGTAAAAGTTTATTAAAGATTTTCTAAAAATCATCAGTTTTTAATAATTTAAATTTGAATTCCAAAAAATCCTTATCTTCTGCATATTGCAAAAATATGTATGTCATACCTGCCGACTACCGCATTAAAAATTAATAATATGTTTACCACAGAAGAAAAATATTCAACAATTAAAAAACTACGACAGTAATTAAACTACTCTATTTTATACTTTTTATAGTACAGCGTTTTCGATTATTGTTCACCATAATACAAAATAGAGCCCGCCATTATTTGTTGCTCAGACGGCAGACCAGCATAATCGAACGAGTTATATTATAATCGCATTTGACGCGAATTGCGCTGATTCATATTTCATTTCGATTCAACCAGCATTCGAGGGACGATTAATTCATTGTTAGCGCATTCGAATATTTCTGGTATTCGAATTCTTCGTTGAGAATCGAATGCCTTCGAATGCAAGCCAGAATCGAATACTTCGATTATTTGTATTCGAATAGTCCCTTCACCACCCTGGACTCATGATCTACCTGAAATAAACAGGAAAAATAGTGTCTGGTGACCTTTATAGTGGCCACTCGTGGTACACGATGCCCCCAAGGCAAAAACTTGCGCTGTAGGCGTCATGTACCACGAGTGGTACACGGCAAAAATGGTTAAAACAAAAAAAACTAAAAAATGAAATTCCATAAACCTTTATTTACCATAAAACCAAAAATCCAAGATATTAAAATTGAAATTAAAATTTCGTTCCGAACTAAGGTACAGCGTAACTACCCGTCGCCGCCGTCGCGAACGTATTAAACTTAGGCCACCCTCTCGCCATCTTTGTGGGCTTTGTGCCACCCTTAACCATATTAGACCTACATATCTTTTAACACCATCCCTCCATCGGGTTGGTGGACATTACCTGGACCTTCTTTCGAAATACGGTATCCATTTGAAAAGAGCAGTGTGTCCATCATAGTTCCCTTTTAGTTCAGCTGCCGCTTCTGCGCTGTTTCTCCTTCGATCTCTCAGAGATATTCCAAGCATCCGCCGTTCCACGGCTTTTTGGGCTTACACATGGGTTTTTAGTTACAGTCCATTTTTGTTCTCCATATTTCAGAACAGGTAAAATGCATTGGTCAAAAAATCTTGATCATATTTTTGTTTTTAAGTGTGGTTCCGAGTTTGTTGAATGCTCTCCCTGTCTATTTCGATGATCTACTTTTACCTACCCAAAGCAACTGTGTGATTTAAATATACATAGCTCTTAACTTTTTCTAGCTTACTGCTCCTTATTTTAATTGATGGATTTGTGTTCCTCACGATTTTGGCCTTCATACAATTTTGAAGCATTCTCTCTCTAGTTCTGTTAGCACTTGAAGGTCACCTGTGTTTTCCTACTTTGAGGACGATACCATCGGCATATCTTTGGCTGTTCGGCGTTTTTCCTTTCATTGGAACTATTTTGTTCCACCAGTCTTGATTTTCAAAGGCATCTTCTAGCGCCAGCCTAAATAATATTCGCGGTTGCAGAAAATTATTATTATTGTTATAATCCCTCATTTTATTTGTTATTCCGGCATAGTGGTCTTAATACATTTGAAGATATAGAATAATTGATTTTGCAGTTATGTATCATGTTATTTTAATAAGTTCTTGTTCTTTTATGCCTTTTTTTAACCAACTTGGACAAGGAATGGTTGGCAATTTTCTTTTCTGTTGTTAACCCAGCCTTTTTGCTTGATTTCACGTCCAAGTGGCAACTAAATTTATTCCTGCCAGGATATCTTTATATCATTTTACATTTTTACAAAATGGATTTACTGTTAAAAATAATCGATCATTTTTATATCATGCCCCTTCTCCATAAACTTTTTATAAAGTCGTACTAGGTAGATATCTGGGTTTTCGTTGTTCTGAATTACTCTCTTGGAAAAAGTGTAAGGTTTATCACCCCCTTGAGTGGTCTTACTAAAAATTAGATTATACTGAATTCGGCCAGTTCTGTCTTCTTCGTTGTTAAGTGCTTCCTAAAAATAGCCTTCTCCTCGTCTCGAAGCATATTCGAACGACAAAATAAAAAATATTTTTTTCTGTACGCCATCAAGATTTTTTGGCACCCTTCATATTTTAAGAAAACATCGCTCATTTTTCTTTTCTCCGGTTTGTAACTGCATTCACTTAACGACTTTTCGAATACGCGCTGACGAAAACTCAATATCTGTAAATGAGTTAAAGGTAATGTTAAAATCTTTATGATATTTTTTTTCCATAAACTATATGGTCATCACGTTTCATATTATCTTCACGGTATTTTCTTTGGGATCTTGATAATTTTTTGCCGCGTATCAAAAGCCCAATCCTTTAATAATTTCGCTAACTCGGGAACGCTTGTAAAATGTATTGTTTCTTCAAACGTCAGTAAATCCGTCATTACTCGACTGTGTAGGCGGCCTTGAAGTTTCGTTTTTCCTCCGCCGGAGCTTTACTTTTCACTTTTCCGCTGGCGGAGGTAAAAGCGTTGTCATAGCAACATAGATACAATACAAACAGACAACAAAATAATCGTCAACAACTCAAGATTTATTAAACTAAAATTTGTATTTATCACTCAATTTGAGACTGCATTTCTAAAAATCACTAATTTAGGAACAAATTGGATATTATTTAACCGAACTTACTCAATAACTGCTTATCAATACGGAATTAAAACGCAATCGGAGACGCAATCTTAAATAAATAATTATTGTTGACAGTGTCCACTGACAGCTTTATGTTACATTACTATAGCAGCAACCTGTGCCTATTCACCGACACCGGTCTAAGCCGCCTTGCGAACCCATTTATCTTTAATAATAATTAGATATTATTACTATTAAAAAGAGATGTTTTGCATTAATTTGTCGACATTTGAAGAAAAAACAGCATATTTTATTTGGAGGAAAAGTTACTTTTCATGGCTTGCTCTCTATTACCTTAAACACGAGCGCGCCATGAAAAGTATCACTTTTCCTTCATATAAAATTATATACTATTCATTCATTCGTAAAGTATGCAATCTGGCGCCATATGCACTGCTTACTGCTTATTGTATTCTTTGGTTCACTTTGTCTAACTTTTTCTCTTATTAAGCTCAAAGATATTTTCCAAAATGAGACTTTTTGAAGAATATTTGACGATCCATCTGCTAAAGATTTCTCAAAGCAATTGCTGACTATCGGTAATGGTCGTGTTCCTGTCGACGAATCCAGCGGATTGATTTCATTTGCTCCGAATTTTTGTAATTTTGTCTCATCAAAAGACGAGCTCTTCAACAAAGTATTATCTTCGTAATTGCATGAAGTTTTGCTCTGAGAAACGTTTCCAGACATACATATTCCTTCTAAATTCGACATCCGTTCCTCTGATTCGATCTTCTATCCTAGTACAGGTGGTGGATGTACTCGGCTTCTAGGTTGTATAATGTCCTCTGTGGAACTCTTAGGGCTTCGGATGCTTTTTGAATTGTCTTAAATCCCAGGTCATTTTGAAATTAACTTATTATATTAATCATAAGTTTTTTTGGATTCATCGGAATATCGTATTTTGGTAGTGTATTTTTGCATAATATGATGTCATTAACAGACATCAAACTTTTGACGTAACATCAAATTAGTAATCGACGTTCATTTTCGTTTCACTTGATTAATATTAATTGATAAATAAGGATGGAGTTATTCCAAATAGGGATTGACAATACTACAGAACTTGGATCGACGTATTTTTATTCATTACATAAAACGCAAATATTTGTAGTGTATCAGGAAAACTCGGTATTTCATAAATTAGACCGTGAAGGCAACCCGTCTAGTTCGAGGACTAGACAAAGGTTATTTACATTACCCATTACACGTAATATTATTGTTTAACTCCAACGAACGCGATCCTAGACACGGATGACAAGGTTAGGTCAACCTTGATGAACTGGCATTGTTATTGTAACATTATATACATAATATGAACCTACACCAACACGGCATATATAGAGGGAATACAAGACTGATTGGCGCAATTCATATACGTACGTAGATTATAAGAATATACACTATGTAGCGTCACTATCTTATATATTCTTTGCTAAAGTTAATACAGAACTCTATAGTTACCTGGGGTATTATTCTATAAATAAAAGGAGTTCTATATGGCGATCCTGCCATTCGCAACGTGTGTCATGAGTTTTAAGTGTGCGGCGGTGAATCCTGTGTGGGTACATCCAACTCTAAGCAAGCGGAGGTCACCGATACAGGTGTGGTGAACTCCATCTTCATAGTGGAACAGGAAGAAATTAGGATGCCGATGGACAAGAGGGTAGCAATATACGCTTTGGTGGCATCAGCTATGGCAGTTTTATTCCTAAACCGGAGAGTCGCTTACCGGAAGGGTAAAGCGGCAAAAATCCCGAAGTATGGTCATCTGGGCACAGGCAGCCAAGGTTTAGCAGCTCATAGGACAGCAGTTGCGAATGAGTAAGACATTTTTGTAAAATTTAAGTGATTGCGTGACTATTGAACAGTGAACTATTCAATTTTACGATTTTACATTTTATTATTCAGCATATTATTATTTTTTGCTATTTATTATTAGCATTGTTCATACCATATTCCTACTATAATCTATATTATTCTTACCAATATTACCATTATTACCTCCTATACAATAGAGAGTCGAATTTGTGCAATATCGCTCATATTGACTAGAAATATTCATTATTATTGCAATCTTAAATGTTGGTATTTTGCCAGCCAAGTAAAAAAACAATACTATTTTTAACAAGATATAAACATTTCTAACATTTTATTATTAGCTCATTATTATTATTATGTAACCGCATAAAGTCGCACATGATGTTGTATAGTTTATATTTTACATTTTACAACGTGTACAAATTAGGATTATTCGAATGTCCTCATTTTTGCCACAACAAAAATAAGGATCGTTCCCAAAAGAGGGGAGGTGTAGTGTATCAGGAAAACACTCGGTATTTCATAAATTAGATCGTGAACGCAACCCGACTAGTTCGAGGTCTAGACGAAAGTCACACACTTTACACTTTTGCGTAATATTATTGTTTAATTTCAACGAACGCGATACTAGTCACGGGTGACAAGGTTAGATCAACATTGTTGAACTGGCATTGTTATTGTAACATTATACATATAATATGAACCTACACCAAACCGGCATATATGGAGAGAATACAAGACTGACTGACGCAATTGATATGCATACGTAGATTATAAGAATATACACTATGTAGCGTTACCATCTTATATATTCTAAATTATTTGCTAAACTAATACAGAACTCTATAGTTACCCGGAGTATTATTGTATAAATAAAAGGAGTTCTACATATTTATCAACAATGATATGGGCATGACAATTTAAATAATTTAATTTTTTCACCTATATGTTCCAGATTACTTGATGACTCCTCTAAGAAACCTACTGAAATTCTATCAATATCCAATAAAATTACCCATATGCTTTTAAATTACTTGCACCTTAAGCTTTTTCATGGTGCGGCGTGCTAACTTTTAACATTTCTTGGAAAACATATTTGAATTAGTTTTATCAGATAGATATTTCCTTTGTAAGTTATCACGGACAGCCTTATGGAAAGCTGTTCTACTGATCCTGCTTTCGTAGTTCGGAAATATTAAGTTAAAATAGTAATAGTTCTTCACACAATCTAGTTCCAAAAAGTTATTTGATTTCCTACTAGTAAGTAAAATATTCAGAGAAAATATTTTTAAAATCAGGCGTGTATTAAAAAACATGATCTTAGTGCTGGTGGTCTAAATGGTTAAAGTCAAAAATATACTGTATTGTCTTAAGTACAAAAAACTTGTTGACCAAGCGCTAAATATACAAAATTATCATTAAAGAAGAGAAAACAAAAATATGACGTTATAAACCGAACAATATTAACAATATCAAAAATCACCTCTTCATAGTTTGTCATAAGCGAAGAAGCACATAAAGAGACAAAAACCAGCAACAATAATCAAAAATTATATCATGAAGAATATCACACTAATCTGTCATTGTAGTATTCTACAGTATTGTAGTAAGCCTTATTTTTTTAGAGCATTGGAAACGGAACAATTTAAAACTTTTGCTATTTCTATAAAGCATTAATTTGATTATACGTTTTGATACTCTTATAAATTATTGAATTCTTTGTTAAGGACGATTTAGGGACTGGCATGGAAATATTTTCAGACTGACGTGTTTGATAAGGCCCAGGCGTGTTAGACACAGAATATTCTTTATGAATTATACATACTGTTCCAAGTATAAATAATTCCACCAACCGCAAGTGGAGCTCTCAATTGTCTGATTATCCGAAAAGATAGAAATTAGTGGACATTTGAGCGGCAATGTTGGTTTTTGAATATTAAAATAGAGAGAGTTGAAGTCACACCACTTTTTGGCACACTCAATATCTTGCAAAACTGTGAGTTTCAGGTCATTAATCACATGCCATCGCATTGTATCATTATCAGCACAATGTTTGATTTTACCTTGAATATGCAGAGAGACCAGGTCATTTATATAAAGCAAGAACAAAATTAGGCTCAGCACTGATCCCTGTGGAAAACTCCTGGAAATAGCTGCAGTTTTTGAACGCTTCTCATTGCACTGGACCAGCTATGACCTTCTGGAGATAGAGCTTTGGAACCAATAAAGTGTGCCACCTACAAATTCATATAAGGATAAGAAGTGTCGTATCAAAAATCTTAAACCACTATCTAGTAGAAGACAAAAAGTTCTAATCGCAAATTAAGATCAGTTTTATACGGTTTGGATATACTCCAATTTGTAATATTCTGTATACAAAATCAACTGGCGACTACAAGTCTGCAAAATTCAGTACAATAAGAGAATGAAAAGAAATATTTTCTGTAGAGTTTCTCTAAATATACGTTGATTCGGTATCGAGAGAATAGCATTGATATCTCACAAAGTATTATTATACCTAAGTATAACAAATTAATTAAGGGGTACAAAATCTAACTTTTATAAAAGGTTATAAAGCATTCTAACCATGCCTGGATACCTATCGGTTTTACAGCCCTTAAACTTAAAACGCCCATTAAAGTCACATAATAAAAGCCTTAACTAGTGGAAATAGGTTCACAAAAATTTTATGATTGTCGTTAAATTTTCCACTTTGCCTTAAGTCACAAACTTGGAAAATTCTCTAGTAGACTATGGTAATTACAAGTTGTAAGCTGGTAATGATTCTTCTTCGCGAAGGGCTTTGCATTTCTAATAACCACTCATCCAATTACAATCTGTAGCGATAACAGATGATCAATGAAACAGGGGAATAATATGCACCATTGAACATAGTGGAAACAAACAAATATAAATATAGTTCATTAATTAAGATAATCAAATTTGAATGTGTTTTAAGAAGTACGGATATTCATGCGTTGCAAGTATTGGAAAAATAACTGCTTCCCCTCTAGTACCTCAATTTGATTTTGATTATTCGCCATCAAACAGAAGAACAAGTTATATATATGCTATACGAATAATATTTCAGACTTTATTGTAAATGTCGCATTAATAAAAGTTTTGTGAAAGTTTTGGCTCTAATATAAATATACTAAATTAATTTCCACACTATTTTAATTTTATACTTTTCCTTGCAAGTTTTATCCGTTTTTTTTAGCGCAATGCAAACAGTCGGAGTTTAATTACGAAAACGCAACGGAAAATTGGGCCAAGCTTAATTCCAAACTGGTACTCGGGGATAGCGAATAGATTTTTAGCTTTATAGCATATAAAGTGAGGAATGTTATCATACTACTCTTAAGATATTGATTTAGATGATGAATTTTGTATTTTGAAGGTGTTCGCTTGGTAGGAGGGGTTGATTTGTCTTGGTTACATATAATCGTTTTTGTGTGTGTATTTTTGGTATATATTCTGGAAAACTACACCGTCAGTTCTTTTATAAATATCTATAAATTATAATTATGCATAATGTACACTGACAACTGTTATAGATAGACTACTTCTGATAATTGCATTTTGTAATTAATTTTTTTCTTTAATAATTGCATTAACATAATAATATGCAGAAAGTTCGGAAAAAACAGTAGCTTCGATTGACTGCAAAACTAATGATCAATCGACTTCTTTACACAAAATATTGTGAACAGTGTAATCCACACAAGATCGTCCATCACGATTAACACCCTTCATCATGCATCATAAATCATATGCAAATGAATCCTATCGTCTAGAAAATATTCATTAATTATTCGAATAAACTGTTCGCCACGTAGTGTTGTCACATTAGTAGAATAACCTTTTTAGTAGATGGCGATTGATGTGAAATTCACCGTGTGACTGTTTCTTTTATATAATCTTCTTTTACTCCATTTTCATTCTTTTTGTTCTTGCGTTAGGCCCTGTGTTTTCATTACATCAATGGAATGCTGAGGTCCTGCTTTCTTACCATCGTTTGGGCGGTTGCCCTGGAAGTCATCTGCCAACTAGCTTCTCATGTCTTGCTATCTTTGGTGGCCATTCTTATCACATATTCTCTCCGCATTCTCCTTCTTACACGAGCCCATCTCACTTGAGATAACCCACATTTTTAAAATACTATTTCATTAGACCTGATACATTAATTTTTGAGACACCCTATATATGTGTATCTTTTGAGACACCCCTTATACATGTAAAAGATAAAAACAAGTCATAAATTGAAGTCGAGTTTTTGCGAGGTTTTTTGGAGGAGATCCGAAAGGTATTGCTCGAGAACGGGAAAATAGAGAGTCAGCAGCCATCGGAGTGTACGGTTTAATTTGGTGAATTGTTTTGCTTCTGTGTTGCAATATGTCATTACAAGTCGGTAAAATGAAACTTATAATATTGTGATTAGCATAATTTGTACCATTATATATTTTATACTCATTGATAATTCATATTTGATGGTATAACATGTGTATACATTTTCATATTGTTATTAACATAATTTGCATAA
>MU182782.1:104603-118594 GCA_016904865.1 Pissodes strobi | reverse complement strand
AATATTTCTTCTATTTTCATTGATAATTAATATTTGATGGCATAACACGTGTGTATACTTTGATATTGTTATTGACATAATTTGCACAATTATTATTTCTTTTATTCTCATTGATAATTCATATTTGATCGTGTATATTTAATGAAATGATTTTATGCTGTGAACAACACTGCTTTAAATGAAAACAAAAATGTATTGTTTGCTGTCTTTTCATGCTGGAATTTTGGTTTTAGTATGACTGTGATTGCAAGTAAGAGCTTTTGTGAAATTACTAACATTTTCCTACCCTGACGGGAGAATATCCTAGTTATAAATGTAATGATCATTCTAGAGATATTGGCCCTAATTTCAACTTTAGCTGAGTAGCCTCCGTATCCCAGGACCTCAGTACCCTCCAGCGACTGGCTGACTAACATCCCTTTTCGGTAGTGTAGTGGTTATCACATCCGCGTCTGGCACGCGGGAGACTCGGGTTCGATTCCCGACCGAAGAGCTATCTCTTTAGTTTTAAATGTATTGTTACAAGTGTAGAACTACAAATTGTGGTACGGGAGACAGTAATTTAATTAATTAAAATACTAATAGATTATACAGCATAATTCGGTTTAGGAATTTAGATCGAGGGTTTCTCTGCCGTACTCTTTCCCCTCGTGAATTCCAGGCTGAGTCCGGCACGTTTTTCTTTAATAAATTAGGCGTAATAGGAATCCGTGGTTTAATTTACATGACTCACCGTTCCCTCGAATTTCCCAAATAGTGTTCCGTTGAAGCGCATACTGAGTGAGTAAAATTGTGCAAGATATAATAATAACACAACGTAGGTATTGGTCCTCTTTTTAGTCCATTTCTTTTTAATCTAATTTGACGATCATTGGCAAAATAAAGGCAAAGCACAATTTTACTTATCTGATTCAACTATGTTGAATCGACCCGGGTACGTTATACTACACACTACATATTGTATTCCACATTCTTCTCTTATTTCGCTGCTTCTCTTATGATCATATAATGTATGTCCCGTTATGCTTCTGAGGACCCTCATTTCCGTCGTTCTTAGGAGGCATTTGCTGTAGTTTTGTTTATCCTTTCTTTACTTCTCTTGTTCATATGTTTGTTTATCCATACGATATCTCTCAGGTTTTCAGGCATACTTCGTTCTATTAGCCCTTGCACCTGGTGATATTTGTTCCGAGGTATTTAGAGTTCATTACCTGCTCCACAGACAGTTTCATTGTAAGCAGCGAGTTTACATCTTCTTATTTCTTTGATATAGTGCAAGACTTTGTTTTCTGTACAGATATTTGCATACTAAGCCTTTTTGCAGTTTGATCGAACCGGAATAATAATCTTTTGTAAGTTGTCTTCATCCTCTGCACACCGTCATCGTCACATCATTTTTATTTCTTGGTAGCCCATGCTGCATATTAAAAGCTACTAAAATATATCAAATTTGAACTTGAACGTGAGAAATGTTATGTAAGCATGCGACAATTCAAGCGATAACCAGCTAGTTTTCTAATATAAATTTTCGAGCGAATCATCTCCGGTAAGACTTTGCCTCAAACCAAATTCGTTCATCCAGTGACCAGAATTTCCTGAACGTATGTGTAACCCGTAGCTAAAACTTGCGGTGGCGGTCAAATCTAACTCTAAAAAGGCTCTTTCTGGTTAAAGTTCTCCAAACCTAAACTTTTGCCTCAGTGCCCATCTTCAGGAAACTTGCGGCAGTCAGAGAGGCCCTTATTAAAAGAACAAACTCGAAGCTAAAATAAATTTGTCAAAGCTTCAAATTAAAATAATCTTGCAGCTAAATATATGTGTGGCCTAAGCTCTGAGTGAAATCATGTTAAACTAGTTTGTCGTTGATACGTAGTATTGCCAAAATTAAACAGCTACATCTAAACATAATTAAAACACAATAAAACTTCTAAAAACTCTATTATAATCTGCGGCCAAGATTCATAAACAATTCAATTATGCCTCAATCGAAAAGACATGCGCATTATAATGGTCGATATGAGCCTAAATTTAGAGGTCTTTGATATTAAACATTGTTGTTATTATATTCACCGAAATGACTTCTTTGTCATATCTGTCTACACTAAGCTACATAACCCCCTTGGCATCCAGCAAATAGAAGAGCCAGCATCTAACGCAACTAGGCTAAGTGTCTAGCCGGATTCCAACACGACGAGCTAAAACTTGTGACAATATGTCTAAGGATATATTTAGTACTTCAGCAGCTAATTTGGCCAGAGCTTCAAGTACAAGTGGGTGAAGCAATGGTTCTGAGACCCTTGGCGTTGCTTCTGTTCAAATATCTCAACCAGATTTTTATGATATCGACACTATAATACACATTGCTTCTGTTCCATGTTACCTAATAAACTTTACGTGCATATAAGGCTACTGTCTGCAAAATCTTAGGACAAGTGTCCTAAATCTTATCAAACCTACGCAAAGTTTTATAATAAAGATAAGTATTCTTGCCAGACGATTTATATATTCAAAATTACCTCTCTACCAACGGCACGATTGCACCATTAACCTGTAAAATGTTTCTAGTTTCGACCCCGGTCGTATGTATGCCGCTATCTTCATAGAATTGACAAGTCAAACTGGTACAGATAGACATCAAATACTCTATTAAAAGTTCTCTTATAGACAAGGATCTGGGCCCACCGATTCAATATCGATTGGAAAGCTTCGCGCTTGTGGGTCATGGTTCCAGCTAATGCGGTGACACATGTGTTGCGTTTGGTTTATGCAATTATGATTAATACAACGTCGGAAAGGACAGGGAATCTTGTCAGCAGCTCTATAATAATTTTTATAGTTGCTTTTATATTATTTAAGAATATCATGTATACACACACCACCACTTACTACGCTCGCTCCGGGGGCATAGCCAACAGGAACTAATCGAAGCTAACCCGAGGTATGCCGAAAATGAAAAAAGATTCTTGCCTTCACGGACTGAAAAAAAATACTATGACAACAATTCTGACCGATACACCTAACGACTATTGGTGGAAAATTCTCGATTTAAATTCCTAGATAAGAAAAAGTGTTGAGGTGCCGCAAAACATAAAACAGAGTTTTATTCGTAAAGCGTCACAAAAAAATTAGGGTAATGAAAGATAAGGAAAAAAGCTATGCAAATAGAGAGAGAAAGATTATATTATATAAAGTCGATTAAAAGGTGGATATTAAATTCCTCCTCTGGAGAGCAGAGAGGAGCATTTCAAATTATAAAATGTTGTTATTCCAACATTTTTATGACAGAGTTTAATTTGTCGTTTGGAGATCCAAAAAGTGCCGCATATACAACTTGCAATGACAGGGAGGCAAACAAAAGGTACAAAGAAAATTACACAGCAGAAATTAATGAGCTTATAGGAGAAAAAGACAAAGTTAAAGTTACAGACACCACAGTTACATTACAATAAATATGTAGCACACAATGCCACTTCCCAAAATAAATACTTCCAAGGCATTTAGCCTTCTCCAAGTGTGGTTTTATAATATCGGAATCCACCTTTTACAAAAAAAAAAACATAGGAAAATCCTGCTTTTGCCTGGTTTTGTGCTTGGACTGAAGATATAGCAAACAGGTGAAGTGTGGAGACAGTTATCTATTTAGCTATACTGAGTAAGAAGAGAGTATCCTGGGATATGCTGGCCAAAATAAGAATAATATCTTGAAGAAATACCTTCTAGATATGGATCATAAATTCCCAGAAGTTGGTCATATCCACTTAGATTCTGATAAAGATTTTGGGAGGATTGAAAAGATATGACGAGAAGGCTATATTGTAGTTAAACCAGGTAAGTATCTAGAAATTGTATCAACAGCTAGTCCAAAAAATGAGGTCATTGATAAGGCTCAATATCTTAGAATGATTAGTAATCTACGGCAAGAACTTCGCCTAATTAATAGGAAAAAGAATGATTTTAAGGTACCAATGAGATTTAGCGATGGAATGAAATTAATTTGTCTAAAAGTATAGACGCTATGTAAACCAAAAGTCGTATGATGGAACAGTTTTATTTAGAATAGAATAGGACATCAGCACTTGACAATATTGAACTTTAGAGAATTCATATGAAACGCGGAACTAATTCTGACGAAAATAGAACAAATCTCTGGGAATTGCTGAAATTTACCAAAACCCTAGCTTGGACATTGAATAGCTTTTCATGTTAATCACTGTTTTATTTAGACATAGATTTTGTATAAAATCGGTTGTATTGATTTTGCAACATTTTACAACAGTTTAACAAAGAGGTAGTTTTCCCGAAAACAACTTCCAGCTAGGAAACATATAAGCTTTTAACAACCTAAACATGATGCCGTGTTTGTATAGCAAACGCAGAATAGTTTGCCAAAAAGCGTAAATCTTAATTTGCTCAAAAATGTAATTTATTACACGTTCATCCACACGTATCTTAAATTATTATTTGCTTCATAGGATGCTCAATTTATTTTAGTGATTTTCATATACCAGAGTAATATAGGCAGTAGTATTAAAATTATATAGAATATTATCGATTTATAGTTGCTGCCTCTAATGAATGCATATTTTAATTTAAGTTCATATTTAAATATCTGTCAAAAAACTTAAAAGTTTATCAAAACTCTCCCATTTATTTAAGTTCACTATACTCAGTCTTGCAAAGTGAAATGGCCTGACAATATCTAGCTTCTAAAAATGTTCATTATTTAGCAGATAATGTAAGATAAATCTAAAATTTAAAGAGCATAATATCTTTACTGTGCCATAAAACTCTCCAAGCAATTTAGCTCCAATTCTCAGTTGCTATTTTTAAAAGCCAATAAAACATGAGAAGTGGCAATAAATCCTTTTCCAATTCACACCGAATTTGTTGCAATATTCTGTTAAATTCCTTCAAATATAAATTCGCCACAGACGATTTTAATATGAAAAGGAAAAATGCGACGGTAGAAGCGGAAGGCAAAGTTTCGAGATTATTAAACACAACGAGTCTGGTTTTGCATATATAAGTTTTGGAAGCCATACATTTTTGTGACGGCAATACTTCTTTCGTGTGTTATGTTAAGGTGTTAAAGGATTGGCAAGAGCCTTAAATATAATTGATGGTGTCAAATGGCATAAATATAAAGAATGAAATCTAGAATATGGCTTGTTGACAAAATGTACTATTATATATTTCTGACCTAATATATATTATCACATCTTGGAACGAACTGGTAGAAGCATCGATCAGGTTTTTCGCTGCGGTATTGATGGATTCACTTCCTATTAATTCCTATTCATAATTTGTAATGTCATGATACTCTTCTTCATAATTGGAGTGAAAGGAACCTGTGACATGTTTCCGTGGTTTATGCGAGATCATTTATGTAACTTTATCATGTAATTATGATGGTGTATGAAATCTAAGAGGAACAATATTCTGCTTGTCTCGATATCAGCAAATGCCATAGCTGATTTAGAATAGTTATTTTTATTACGCATGCATCATAATCAACGATTATCGCACGCTGTAGCGTGCATAAAATGATGTTTATGGTGCGCCTACTTTTTTAAAGGTTGCTATAGAAACATTTGATCATGTCAAATGTGACAGATTAATATATTCGTCAATATATCCCTTAAATTTAATATTTAAAATATTTTTGAGATTATGAAGCATTCGTAATAAAAAATAGCGTATGATATACGTGTATAAGAGGACTTTAAAGCCCTTGCGACTTACAAAACACTCCGCTTCGCGTCGTGTTTTGAAATATGTCGCGCGTGCTTTAAAGGCCCTCTTATACACTTATATCATAATATACTATTATGTACCAAGGGTATTAAGTAGATGTTTATGCCCTGAGGGCGACAATGTTACAAACCCGAGGGCCTCTGGCCAGAGGGATTATAAGTCGCCCGACGGCGTACACATTTATTAATGCCCGTGGTGCATACAAACTTTTATGTCATACTAGTTCGTTATTGCATTCACAATACGTAAATATTTTTAAAAATACGAATGCAATTCAATTATTTGAGTCCATAAAGTGTACTTTATGCCCGCACGGGCCATAAAGTGGACTTTATGCCCGCACGGGCATAAAATAATCCATTATGTAAATGGCATCTAAGGTATAAAAACACAATGATGTACTGGTATGACATAATAGTTATTTTTGTTACAAGTACCTAAAATAAAGTTTTTCAGGACGAATCATTGCTGTTTCAGGACGAGGCGTTAGCCGAGTCCGGAATAGCAGATGAGTTCTGAAAAACTTCATTTAGGTACCTGTGACAAATACTATTTTTGTCATACGCTCCCAAAATTTTGTTATACGCTTTTTACAATTCTTCAGAACGCTTAAATTTGCAAATTTACCATACTTTTTGAAATCATAATGTACGAAAAAGTAAGCTTAGAAATTGATATCGTAGCAACTATTTGACAATTTTGTCATGTCATTCGAAATTTGACATTTAGACATATTCAGGAATTTTGGAATAGTCCGTAAAGGTTGCCATGACGACTTTTATTGCCAAGCCCAAGTGAAGAGCGAGTTCTAAATTTCAAATTCGGGCTCTTCTGATTTGTCCCGTCTATAAGTTAGTGGCACTTTTAAATAAATTTAACCCCTCCCTACTCTTCGGCATTTGAGTTAGGGTCTAATTTGCAGGAGAGCTCGTGTTGGCTTATGTTTCTTCAATTTTAAGTTTTCTTATCGGGTAAAAAATAGTATGGCCAAACACGTCGGAAAAGCACATTCCTGGACTCTTGTGTTGCCGGCCTCGGCTGCGCCTCGTCCTGCAATTAATTACCACAATCATCCAGGAGTGTTTTGCTTTCCTTACTAGTTACAGAATATACTATTCTTTATCAACGGAGTCAAAAATGTTGCTTTAATTTGATGTCACCTTTTATACGAATAAAAAGGAAGCGCGTTACGTTATTATTAAGTTGTAGCAGATCTATCCTATTTTACCGGCTTTGTAGAAATAATCTTTAAATTCTCGGAAATATAAACGCGCTACAGTGGATTTCAGTGTAAAAAGGAGCAAAGGAAAACAGAATTGATTCGACAACAACTGAAGCGGCGAAACCAAGTCGTTTTAGAGATAATCCGGGATCCAAATGCGTGATTGGAACACATAAACGTCCGATTTCGTTTACCATGGTGTGTGTTAGCCAATAGAGTAAACCGTGGGGTCAAATAAACGAGCGACACTGCTTTTGCCGCTTTTTGCATTATATTTTCGATTGCTTTTTGGCATTTTAACTGCTAATCTTACTAAATTATTGTTATTTGCTTCTACTTCCGGTTTTCGAGGCTCCGACAAATTGGCAATAAAAATAAAATGAGAATTATACGTTTCAATGTAGTTAGTATTCGGGCTAGTGTAATGAATACTTGCTGTATCCAGCTTTCGAATGTCATTATATAGAGGAGCTATTACAATATGTAAATATCGGCTGACAGGTTTTTGTGATACGAATTTAATAAATTCAGTTAACTTTCATTTCGGGCATCTGAAGAACATTTACTTACATTTAACTAAGCACCTTGCAGAATCTATAATAGACGGGATCAATTTGCACTCATTGCCAATGAGATTGTATTAAGGTACACGTAAATGCTGATCTCCGCTCAAACCTTCAAAACGATATAAAAGGTCTGTTCCACCTGACCATGAAAACCGTACATGGGACGGCAATTTCCAGTATCATAAATCGCTGGTCAACATGGCAGGTTATTTATCGCCTTCAAAAGTGAAATTGACAACTAAAAATGCCGGTCCCTCGTACGGTCTTCTAGTCGGTTGGAACAAACCTATAGACTTCGAATAAAACTAGGTAAAATAATATTAAATTGGCAGTATTTTGACGTGAAATTCAATTGTCAATGTTATCAGGTAACCCACTGGGAACCATATCTTAAATTGCTCTGTGGGTTATGTGGCACGTATCAGTATCAGATGGGGTGGCCCTCAGCAGGCCTTGCACTTAGACCACCAACTGGGCCCGTTTTGTCCCCAGCCCGTACTGGAGAACCTCCAAGATGCCGGTTTTCTTTTAGAAAGCCCTCATCCTCTTCAGACTAACACGACAACCTGAATCTGGCTCGATCAACGTCGTGCCAAAAATTCTAGATCTTGCCCACTCGAAGGGGGCATTCCGGGAGTAGATGGTATGGTATCTCATCGTACTTTATGTACCATCTATAATCCCTCTTCCATGCATTTCTTGGCAGACACAGGCGCCGCCTGAGCCTACAGCGCCCTGTCTAGAATCCTAGACAGGGTACTGAGCCCCTCGTGAGCCCCTTCGCGTATCAATGTCTCGTCGCCGGAGTCGTCCGCCATACCTCTTCAGCCTGACCCCCCATCCAGGCCGCCAAAGCCCTTTTGCGCACACACTGGGCTATTCCCATACAGGGCTCAGTCCCTATTATATCTGGCTAAGGCGTTCGCGGCCTCGTTTTCCGGTACACCCGAATGTCCCGGTACCCAGACCAACGTAACCTTTTTGTGCTTTGCAACTTCAATCAGCCAGCTCGTGCACTCTCTCACCAACAAGGCGGCCTTGCTGTCGGACCAAAAGAAAATTCTCCTGCCACCGACAATGAGCCTTAACGACTGCCAAACCCCCATCGTGATCGTGAAAATGTCTGCTTGAATAGCCGCAATGTGCTCGCCTAGTGGGGTGGATAATCCCCACCCCAGGGCCTCATAGTAATTAACCAGCTCCAGACAGCGTTCCCATTCTGGAACCGTCTGCAAACCAGACTAGTCCATTCCTGCCGTCCTTTCCTCCATCCAATCCTCCTTCGTAGGGAAGAGCAAGTTTAGCTCCTCGTGAAATCCTATCTCAGGGACCATCACATACATGAGGCACGTTCTTTGACAGGTCTTTCTATAATCTATTCAGCAGCTAGCTCGATTTTTACATTTATATTCACTAATTTTCGGGAAACCATCCTTACAACCAGCAATTTCAATAAGTATAGGAATAATCCACAGACGTATAATCTCATCTCAATAAATATTCTGACCGCACATTGCCAAAGCCTGCAGTACTAATTTTTGCTCAGGCCCGAGTAATGGTTATTTTTAAGGGTTCTATAGAATATAAACCTGAGTGTTTAGCTATGTCACAAAGAAAAGTTCTAACGCGCAGTAATTCCTTACATCTCCATCAAAGCCAATTCTTGCTGCAAAACTGTTCTTTTGACGTGAGGATTAATCTTTTTTGAGAATTAATCTAACCAATAAAATTTTGATCTCGAAAAAGTGGTTTTACAATATGGTTTTATAATATCCCTGTCCGCACACTTATCTTTTGCTAAACCTGAATGTGGCCTTTTTGTCGAATTAGTAGGGGAAAGTCGGGTAACATAGAAAATGAAAATACAAATTATTAAAAAAAACTGCATATGTGTACTCTTAGCCGCGCGAAAGACAAAGAGTCCGCAAAGTGAACGCTTAGAGTATGCATAGATATTATTTATTTAGATTCAACCTCACATTGAACACGGAATCCGGCATACGGTGTGCAGTGTGCAGTGTTTAGGGTACCATCCCATTCCTTGCATATGTTGCATTTAATCCAGTCTGATTCAGGCGGATCTTCGTAAACTTTGTTGCATCTTGGGCAGTGAATTTTGTTTTGTATTACTTTTTGTTTCCGTTACGCGTTTTTTACACTTTGGCTTAATTTGTCACCTGTTGTTCCCGTCTATTTTTGTATTGTCATTCCTTCCCCTTCATTTTTTCCATTGTTCTATTTGTTTTAGGAAAATATTTTATTATTTCTGGTTAGTATCACCAGAATTCTAGATCATAGGGCCAGATTCTGCAGAGCCGAATAATTTTCACATTTTCAGTGCAAGCTACCTTTGAAAAACTCTTGCAAAATGACTCATCTATTTCATATTGTGTATTGCTCGGTCAGTATGATGTCATATCACTTTTCGCACTCTTGACTATAAGCAGTTTTGAAGAGTACAAAACACCCTCTATCAATAGGCTGTAATCGCCTATCAAACTTAGAAGCTCAATGCGACATGTATTAATAGCAGCTGAGGAGATGTAGCTTTAGTGGTTGTCTAATAAATTTTGAGATAACTGGATCATCAAGGCTGCTTTTGATGGTTTTGAAAAGTGAATTTATTCAAGAAATATTTCCAAATTTATGAATTCTGAATCTGAAACCTGTAGCATTTTATCAGATGGAGCGTCATTAATCTGTTCTTCTTCTGCGTGGAAATATTACAGTAAGGAGCACGTATGTCCCACTAGCACTATTAGCGTGCACCGCCTTTATAAGCTGACCTCCTTCGGAAGATGCAATTTTACCTTTTTTGCCAATAGATGCAATAACTGTCGGAATTTTGTTTAGTACTGTGAGAATCGAAATCTTATCCATATTTATCACTCTTGAAGTCTATTGAAACCAGGAGCTTTTGGAAGGCGTGTTTTTTGACACTCGAGCACTCAAATTGTAACGCTCATAGAATGAAAACACCCATTTATTAAATTTGTCAATTCTGAGGCTAACGCTGTTTCTACGAATTCAATAGATGGTACATTCAAACGTTAAGCCATAAAAGCTGCTGTACTAATATGTTACAAGCTCTATATCAGTACAAATGTTCTCTAAACACTGTTCAGAGCAACATATTTACTGGTTTGTCCCTCGTCCGCATCACTCGACAACTCTTCTTCTTCATATTTATGACTTACTAAAACAGCTTCATTAGATTTTCCCTTTATGAACACAATTTTACTTTTATCAGCCAGTGCTTTTTGGTTTTTCGATATTTTCTCCTCTTTGAACGGCCTAGGTGATTGTACTTCTGTAGTCAAGTGACCAATTGTTTGTTCATGCTGCTCGTAGGACACATTAATATTAATTTCCATCGGCTTTGCGGATTCAGTCGTCAATACCGCATCGGTGATTTAATTTTTAATTGAGCTTCCGGATTCTTTTTCAAATATAACATGAAGTGCATCTTGGGCTTCATTCTCAATTTGTGGTTGGATTTTTCCCTCGACCTTTAAATTTTCTATCACAAGAGTATTATTGCTATGCTCTATTTTTGTTGGATGTCCACTTTGATCCGCTGGCTGTATTAATCGTTAGTTCGTTAGCGTCAACTACCGTGGAGCTCTATTCGATTGTTTGTGGTTTATCTACAGTGGCGTAAGTCGACCTATCTATTGTATTTTGAATGCATGTAAGATTTTTGTTGATCACAACATATACCTCGAATGTATTTTCTTCTACCGAATCTGCTAGCGTTGACGCACCTACGTCACGCCACGTTCGAGACAATACATGGTCAAACCGGGGATTGTAATAGCAAAGTCCCTTACCATGTCCGTGCTGAAAACTAGTTCAAATTGCCCAAAAGGGGTGGATATTGAATTGGCTTTCAACTGCTGCAACTCCGATAGCTTTTGCCATGGATCTTTTAATCCTCTCCTTAACAGATTCGAACAATTCTCTGGTAAACATTGACTATTTGTTGTTTTTTTTTTCAATGTACTTGCCAATTTTGAACTTATCTGCCGTCCCTTAAGTTAAAGAGACTATTTGTACCAGGATTGGAAAAGGTTTATGCCTTCTTCTACCCTATATTTTGTATTACAGTTTAAAATAGTGAACCCACCCATCGTTAAAGCAAATGCTTTTAATAAAACATGAACTTTTCTCTCAGATAATATCTCGCATAATAATGATTGTACTCTTCTTTACTGATTATCTTCTGTCATCTAAGGAAATATCATAAATTTATACGAGTGAAATTTGTTTCTTCAAGTCCGTGTTAACGTAAATGCTTGGTCATCGCGTGCATCCTTGTTGATTGCTGTGGATTATTTACAGCTATAACAAAACTTTTACGAGCTTATCTTCATGGAATAGCTTTTAGTTCCGTTGTTTTAGTCCAGTCAACTTTCTCATAACCTTCTTTAATTAACCTTTCATTCTCATAAATATCCCAAAAAGGAATCCAAAACAATGTTTGATGCGCCACTAAGTCATCTAAGTTTTATTGTCGTGTGTATTTTTGTTTTTCAACTATATATGTTTTAATCTTTCAAGTAATTTGGTATTAAGCTTAAAAAATTAAATAATTCTTAACAACAACCAAGTCTGTTTTTGGAACAAATTTATTAAAATAGAGGTCTCAAAGCGTGTTATTTTTTTTTACTCCAATCACCATTTTTTTTATATTGTATATTGAGTGAAAGTAAAATAAAAGTTTCATTTTGCTTTACAGGGCATCAGAGAAAATATGTTAAAGCTGAAATATAAAAAATTATAAATCAATATCCCTTTGATCTTTTCATACCAGTTTTATGGAATTCTATAATTCATCATCCTGTTCAATAATAATTAATGCTCCAATAGCAAGTTGAGTCGTATTCAGTCAGAGTATTATTAAATAATATTAATAGACATTAATATTTGGTACATGTAACATAATAATTAGATATACTTTTACTTGCTTTAATATGATTGATTGTAATCGCATACAACATGAAATATCCTACTGTACTAGTTACGATATTGAGTATATCAAATATGCATATAAGCTAATTGCATCAATTATACATATAACCTCTCCCCCAATGTTTGATATTAAATTTACTATTTTTAACGTAAAATTACATTTTCAATATTGATAAAACTTTTGAAATTTTACATTGCAAGAGAGGAATTGAATTGACACCCTATTTGAAATATATATTAATACTCTATACAACTTTGGTTTGACTCTTTAATTTATTTAATTCGTTTTCGCGTAAAACGCAATGAACATAAACGTAAAACAAAAGACTTCGAAGTTTAAGTTTTTGAGCCCGGAAGAAAACAATGGATCAATTGGACCTTAAAAGGAATGAACTATTGTCTCGACGTCTAATACTCTTAGCAAATACAAATGAGAAGATTAAAGGAAGGATGAACAAAAGGACGGCACACCGGATGTACCAAAGGATGAGACTCTAGGCCTGCCAGTGTGTGATGCATTGAGTGCGCAGGAGGATGGAAATGAAGATGTGGGGCAGAAGCAAAGAGGAATTGGTTGATAACAATATGGTAAACATTCCTCGATAGAGTATTGGTGAACCTGGCAGAAAACGTAAAATAATATTGGTGTATGGAGATAGTTCTTTCTCAACCATTTCTTCATTCTTGGGCCAAGTTCCTCCTATGCATCTTTTAAACGTTCTAGGCTAGATCAGGTCAGGTGCTGATTTATCTCATCTATGAAAAGCAGTATTTAATAGCAGAAGAGACTTAGCAAATAATGACTGTGTAATTATAGGTGTAGATCATAACTTATATTCTGGTTTTAAGATAGGGCACTTAAGGTAATTTCTTGTGGTGATTCTATTTATTCTAGTGAATTTTGTCCCCCTTTCCTAAGGATAGATACACGCAAATTACGAGAAAACCTAAGAGCGGAGTATTTTGCTCACCTTGCTCACCTTTGGTAATTACTTGACCTGGAGAAAATGTTCCATTGAGATTAATGGCGGCCTATCGCTGTCCGTAAAATTTCACTATCCCGGTTCAGTGGAGATTGTGACAAATGGTTTTATTGCTGACGGATATAAGCAGATAAGTACCGTCAAATTTAACTAAAAAAAAACAGCTTTTGGATATAGTTAATAACTTAAAAACATTAATTGGCAGTTCTTGGAGGATGTTAAAGACGCTGCTGTCGATGTGGATATGATATATTATGCTCTGTTTGAAATATTTAGTCAGTATCACCCCAATTGATCGCACATATCCAGAATTATTTAATTTCCATAATACTAAAGCAATTAAACTTAAATGAAAATATTTAAACAAAGATAAGGCGCATAATGTATTTTACGGATTTTGTTTTTTCTGCCGCTTTGTATTTGTAAATGCTGATGGTTCCTATAATTGCACTGGTAACTGGCAGGAACGTCAAACTGGTGAGAGCAGTTTGATTA
>MU182782.1:84532-98748 GCA_016904865.1 Pissodes strobi | reverse complement strand
AGGTAGATTTTAATTTTAGTCTTAATCATCTCCTGATGATGCTAACATGGTTAGCGAAACGCGCGTCGAGTGCAAAAATTCTGTTTCGGTATTGTGGATGAAGCTCTGTTTTAGTGCATGTTGCCGAAGGTTCCAAACCCCAACATAGTTTTAAATTTAAGTTATCGTAGTGGCTAAATGCACTCGATGCAAAGCCATAAGATATACAAAAATAATCGAAAGTGATCCGTTGATCCTCCAAAACTTACCATCACAGACACCTCTGTTACCGCTAAGTAGGTGCGCTGTAGGTTTTGCTGGGGATTTCTTAAATAAATACTTAGGTTGTCTCTGACCTGTTAGGTCATTCCACCATTCTTAAGATTCTGTTGTTACACACCTTTTCATAGACGCTCTAACCTTAGGCCTGCCGCCCCACAAAGAAAAATCTGGTCCACTCTTAGCCTTATATGAGCCTTTTCGAGCTATTCCACCGACTCTTTCATTCCCTATGTGGCCTTGTTAGTCTGGTGGCCTTGACGGCCCTTGGTGTTACCTAACGATCAAATTGCTACAGCGTTAAAAAGGTTCATATCAATATGTTCGTACAATAATGTAGATCGATTTGAGGAAGAGCTATCACCATACACCAATAAATAAACCTTAACGATTCAGTTCATGAAATACCGTTATGTAAAATTATTATACCCAGACAGTTGATCAGACGGAACGACAATGTTTTTCATTTACCACAATATAAATTAAATTATAAGCATAACAAAATTAACATAAAACAAACTATGAGTATTAATTAAACCACACTGGGAAACAGTATCCCTATCAGAGATATACTTATTTAAATTAGCACTGGTATGCTATGCTTACACGTAAATAGCTCCTAAAATATCTATATCAATACAACGCAGAAAAAAATAAGATACGCAATCTAATACAACGCTGAAAATGCTAATAATACGCCAATAACATTATGTAGAAGATCACCAGCGTTCTGTGTACATAGAAGCACACCCAACCTGTTTTAACCTACACACTTATCTTATCTGGTCACCGCTGATTTCACATCCGGCATTTTGAATATTAGCTGCTAGGCGCCTTGGGACCCATAAACTCTAGGTGGCAATTGAGGTAATGCCCCTAGCTCTGTTGCTGCAGTCGGTATATAAAAAAAAACAATAAACCGTACTGACTGGTGACTACTTGGTTAGCTACTTAACTCGTTCCAAATAAAAACCCTAACTATGTAAGATTTTGGTGGTGATTACGAATTGGAGCAAGGCTCTCTCCTACAGGCACCCCTTGAGGAAGGAAACGGCGTATTTTGTTCCGGATTCTTCCGCGCTTGGCCGGTTTCCAAAATGAAATCTTGACTTTAGACAAAAACCAACAAATGCACAGTCAATTAATTTACTAACCCAAACTCTTCTAGCCCGAAATAAGATTATCCCCGTAAGGGCGAATTAGAAATTGTTAAACTTTTTATCAGGCGTCCACACTACCTTCTCTTTACAGGGTTTACCAAGAAAGAGAATGAGGACAAGTTAAGATCGTCCACCTCGAACGCCAAGTTCAATGTTTAAGGGCCAGAAAAAAATTGTCCAAGAGGTCAGCTTTACATTGTTCTACGACAACACGTAAAATACAACAAGATGTTTTTCCACCAAATTTAATAACATGTTTAATACGCAATAAAACGTACTTACCTTACTGCTGGCAGGATAATGAAAACCGACGGTACTTTTTTGCAGTGACCAATCAAATAGAAACCACTTCATTCCGGCCCTTGGCCTTTAAGCTCCTGGTATCAAAAACTCGAAACGCGTGAGTACGCGGCATAGTAGTCCACGCCTAAACGCACGTTTAGCCAAGAACCTTGCGTCTTTATTGGAACGAGTTGCGAAATAGCCTGGCGGGTGTTCCCAAATGTAGGGGACACAACTAGTAAAACATCTTGCCTGCTTACATCAAATGAAAGATCAGACAGTCGTTTAACATCAATCTGATAGTAGAACATCACAAATTATGTTGTTTCTTGTTGGCTTGGTCCGCGAATACATCAAAATTGGACGAGGATCGCTAGAGAAATATGTAGACTTAACTACATTCCAAAGGTACCCTTCAAAGTTAGACAACCAACAATGTTTTGTAAAAGTCAACTGTCTCATCTAAAGTCTGAAGGTTATCTTGTCACAAACTCAGAAACCAATATTTCTGACATCCATGAGACTGTTTTAATGTATATTATCATCGAGAAGGTGATTATTGATTGTTTTGAAATGCACTGCGAGAAATGCCTATAACTTTGAAGATTTTCTCCATAGTGATGGCCACAATAGAATACGCGCTTTATTGATTGATTATGTGCTAAGCCCGTGAAAATGTTCAAAAAGCCCGATCGATCCCATCGAACAGCCCGAGAAAATTAAGTTACGTATACGACTGCAGATTTCTTAGTTTTCCCTGGAACAGCTCGATGAAAGGCTAGGGTCATACGACAACCAGGCAGGAATCTAAACGTGTATTATATTTAGCTTGATAGATGTAGGATTAAAAGTAAAATAACTGACTTTATTTGACCTCTATCTGTTACATGTTTTCATATTAAATTGCCATGTAAGGAATTCACTCTCTTGCAATGTAAAATTTCCAATGTTATGTCAACATTAATAATTTTATTTTACGTCCAAAAACAATAAATTTAATAACAATCAATGGGAGGAGAGTATATAAATATAAATAATACTCAATGGCATGGCTGGTATAAAAATTACGATATTTCCTGTTTCACGCCGTCACACTCAATCATATTACGTACAACAGTTAATTATTATGTGACATGCACCAAATATTAATATATATTGATATTATTCATTAATATTCCGACTGAATGCAACTCAACTTGCTATTGGAGCATTAGTTATTAATATTTTTGAACAAGATGATGAATTATAGATTTCCATAAATTTGGTACGAAAAAATCAAGGGGATATTGATTTATAAACTTTTGCATTCCAGCTTTAATATATTTTCTCTAATGTCCTAAAAATCACGAAGCATGAAACTTTTTATTTTACGTTCAAGTCACCCCAATATGCAATATAAATAAGAGGTGATGAAATCAAGAACATATTTTAAATATATTTTTTTTCAAAAGCAGACATGGTAGTTGTTCAGAATTAATTAATTTTTAAGCTCAATGCCGAATTAATTGAAATTTTAAAATATCCATCGTTGAAAACCCAAAATACATACGATAATAAAACTAAGAGAACTTAGTCGCACAAAGAAAACATTGCTTGGGATTCCTTCCTGAGATTTAAAATATTAATTTATCAGAAAGAAAGGTTCATTAATGATGCTGATGGTGATCGTTCGCATGGTTTCTGTCTATAAACACTGTGGTTGAATTTCCTACCGATATCGAGGGTGTTGTTTCCTTCCTTTCTGGTATTTCCACCTCGAACTGCTTTTCAAAGCCGTATGTCTCAGTAATATAGTCTAACGTGGCCAACACATAGCCTGTCCTAATCCACTTTGACAGTGTTTCATTGTCAGATCCATGGATTCTTTGTATTGGTTTCTGACTTGAGATGAGTTTACCTATGCGGCTTTAGCAATATGCATGCTGAAAATAAAATAGAAAAGCAGATAGATATAAGTTATGTTGAAATGAAATGGGACTGTTATGATAAGATGAAATGGTAGTGTTATTGGTGAAGTAGAAGGCAGATATACTGGAAAAAAACAGATGATTCTAGGAACATTCTGACTTCAAATGCCATAAGTAGGAATAAGTTGGTGTATATTATGTCTAACATTCATTGCTGCGAAAATAGTAACTCAGGTGAGGCCTCTTTTTGACAAGATCAATAAAAATTGTTTAGCAAATCCACCACATGTCGAGCATCATAGCATAGATGCGGCTATGGTGGCGTGATTTGGAAGACATCCAGGAAAACAATTCATCAAATGAAAACCCGTGCGATATGGCTTTAAATTTTGGGTCTATACGACATTTTATGGCTGTTTCAACTGGTCTGAATCCCATCAAGGCGCAAAATCTGAAATGAAAGATTATATGGACATGGTATTAGTACCTTTAGTTATCTTGAACTACGCTGATATAGTTTGTTCAAAGATAAATGCATTATATCACCTTTTCTTCGACAATTTCTTTCAAGCATTCCTCTAGTAAAAGAACTCACCAATAGGAAACTAAAAGCTACAACGACTCTACGGGGCTATCAAACTGCCCTTTATCATCTATCAAAAGTTTTTCAATCTACGAACAAACCTTCCATTATAACAATTGCGTCTTGAACTGACAATAATATTGTAAATATTATTTCAAATTTCATAGGGATACAACCAACTCACACACTGACACGTTTTTCACGCACTGAAAAGAAAAACGTCTAGACCTGGAACACTCTTAAGCTATGAAAGCGTACATCTACTTTCGAAATGTAAATTAATTTGACCAGCGTTTTTTGTATTTTAGTAATAAATATCTAACCAATAAAATTCTGTTTTATTTGCAATATACATATTCTAGACCGCCAAGTGCCTACTGTCCGTTTAAACGACCAACCATGTTATGGTAAAATATCGCATTTTTTTGAAAACATTTTTAGAAATACATATCAAAAGGTAGGTTTAACTAATATTATATTAAAATCTTAGAAAAAAAAATTAGCAGAAAAAAAATCAGTTATATTTAGGTTAATGCCTGGGCTTTACAAGATGTTTAATACTATTAATACTAACAAACTTCATCGACCATCCCGTCCCCGTGCTGTTGCGTTAAACGAGACTACTTTAGGAACAAATCACGTCTCGCCGACTCGTATGAAATCGTATGTTAAATGTATAACTTTTGCCTAAAATAACGCCTAAAACACGGATTTGTATCCCGAAGGTATATTCCTAACGGACGTAGCTTATTACTTATTGGAAATTCTCAAGCTACGCCACGTATCGAATACAGGCTTGTAAAATATCAGTCATACGATAGGTTTAGATCTTCAAATTATTTGTTTTACGATATAGCGTATGCGAGATGATATTTTTGATTGAACTAAAATGATCAGGACCCTAATCAAAAATACGATATATTAAAAAATTGCTTCCAGCTTAATTGGTATTTGAAATCCATTACATTTAGATTCATGGCATTAGGATAAGCTGTCGTTCTGCTGAATTTCTTGGCTGCAATCTGGCAACTCCGGTTCGATTGATCTTTAGGTGTTTAAAATTTTTATTAACAGCTATGATCATATTGGTCTAATATATACGACATTGATTTAGGTATTGCTTCTGTTTGATGAAAAATTCATCTCAAATAGGTTCTATATTAAATCAAGTAATTCCACAATTCCAATATATTTGGAACCTAGTTCAGTCTCGATCTATTCGAGAATGGTATACATTATATTCGTTCATGCAATGACTATGAATTTACAACTGCACGCATGATTAGCTCTTCGTAATAACGGATATATCTTATTTCCAACCAAAGGCATATAATTAGCGTTCTGTTTCAGACGAGGCTTTTGTGTGACACTCGAGACTTGCCTCTAATTTAGTTGCGTCTACGATACTCGCTAATATCAAACACCTAATTAAGAGCAATAATTACGAATCATTTACTACGAAAACGAAGTATGGGCACTGTATAAATATTACTTTTTTGTACTTTAGGAACTCAATTATATTTTTCAGTAACTCCAAGCAGGGATTTAAAAGGTTTATTTAATTAATCCCTAAAGTACATAACACATAATTAATAAAACGTTAAATTTAACAAATTTTATTCGCTTAATTATATTCATATAGTTGTTTACGGTTGTACGATTTATAATATTGGATAGTCTAGTTGTTTTGTCGGTAGTATGCTGTATAACGCTGCTTGATATATAACTACATGCGACAACTCCAAAGACTTGCTAAAAAGCTTGGCTGGAAGTGTTTCCTGAAGGCCCAGCAATTTGGAATGCTTTCACGTAACCATGCCAAAAATTTTGTCAGCAATAGTTTTTTATTTTTTATTGAATTTTTAAAGTATCATTGGACGGCGGCGGCTGCTGATTTCTGTCCTCCATGAAATTTTAAAACATCCACATCAGGGCCACCTATTAAAGAGGCGGACATTCGATAGAAACAATGTCGAGTATATAACGATAAATGGGATAGATTTAGGAATGCTGCTATTTTTGGGTCAGTTTTCCAAGTAGATTTTTTCAGACTGGCTGCGTAAAAATTGTTTTGATAACGATGGAGAAATCTCGAATGAAAAGGCTCAACCTTTCTTAAAGCAATATTATATTTTTTCTTGACATTAGTTAAATTGACAATATATTTAACTGACTTTTTAACAACAATACTTTTATCGATCTTGTGCTTGGTTTTTTTAATATTAATTACAATAGAATGACCCAAATCAGTTATAGTCCACCGACAACTAAAAACAATAGAGTGTGAAAAACACGAGTGGGGCATTTTCGTTGAAACTTTCAACTTTTCGTTCACAGCGCCATCTTACTAATACCTTATATTTAGCTTCACATATTTTCTTTGATTTTGCCTTCTAATGCCTTTTCAGCTGCTTCAGATGAAGAGGTCTCATTTTGACTGTGATATAAAATTAATAACACTGACAACTAAATGTTTCAAAATAAACTAATACAATATTAAACTAGCCCGTGCAACAACCTGTAACATTATCAGGTGTTTTTGAATTTATTCCTAAATCATTTTACCTAATTTTAGTAACTCTATTCCCGAAAATACAAAAAATTACGTATATGCCGCGGGCCTAATGTGCCTCATTTCCTTGAATTAGAGCAGGATTAAATGAGTCGCTTTAGTCCCTAGGTTTACAATATATTATAAAATGGGCATCGATGTACCTGTTATGTATCAGTTGTGCTTAGGTAATTCGCACTTTTTATGCCAACTAAATATACCTAAATTAAAACGAAATATTCGTATTGGCTCCTTCTATGCTTTCGTATTTTATCATCCAAAAACTATGCTCCTGGATAAAAAATAATGGATAACAAAATTTCATTTAAAGCCAATTTTAATAAAGTTTTCATGTTTTCGGATTTGCAATGGTCTTTAATGGATGTAGAACCAAAACTTACATTTTACATTAAAATTCTAAACATTCTGTGGATCTGACGACAAAATGATGGCTTAGTTGGTTTTTTAATAAATATTTGTAATTGGAACTATGCAACGAATTGCAAAGATACAGCTGCTTAAAAATACTACAGATAGCAAATAAATGGACAAACCAACACTAATATCGTGTATGTCCGCTTGGTGCTCTAATAACTGTTGCTCTATGGGATAATAATTATCCCACTCTTGAAACGATGTTATTAAATAGGGTTTTGCGATTTTCTCCTTTTACTGGTCGATTTGTGTTGTCGATACTCTCGCTATCTTACTTAGCACTACCTTACTTCCCGCCACTTTACTTCCGGAGTACCAACCTGGTCGACAGGTATATCCGTTTGGAACGACACTTACAGTGGTATATATTCTATTTTGAGAAAATTGGTAGCTTTTCTCGCCTAAACATTCAAAGCATGCAGACTGTTTTCCCTATCGGAACTTATCATTGCTATTTTAAACTATCAGGTCTACCTGCCACCTGATTGTGTCACTGTAGTAATAAACAAATTAAGTAGGATGCATATTTTCGTGTTGAACTAGTGTGGTGACCCCATTTTTTTAAAGGTATGTTCAACACGAGTGTCTCTATTTAATGCCCAGTTTCTCAAAGTATGGATAACTTTATTCTTCAAATATTTTCTATGGCAACGATTGTTAATACAATTGTAACCATAGTAATTATTGGCATCATAACTTTATGCAATAGATATCTGGTAATTTAGAAGCCGGGTATTAGATGTCTAAAGTTATTTATCATTTAGCTAGGGTTCTTCTGTGGGACATAATTACTCCTATGGGATAGAATTCCTTCTGTGAGGTGGAACTTCACGCTAACCTAGCTAATCATGCCATCAGTTAATCGTAACGTGGCTTTTTTTGTCTGGGTGATGCAATCACAATGACATGGTGGAGACGTACTTCCAGGAAGCGCCAGTATCTACAATTAGACCAGAATCAAACAAAATGGGTTTTAATTTATTTATGTGCCTTACATAATGTTTATAACTTATCGCTATGTATCATTTTAGGTGATGAATATATTATAGTCAAAGGACTGTAGGTTATTAGCCTAAATTGTCGTGCATACCTTACCGGTATATATCATTTTAATTAATGAATATATAATTAAATGATTGTAGGCCATTTGCCTAAATTACCTTGTATTTCTTACCGTTATGTATCATTATAATTAATGAATATATTAATCAAATGACTGTCTGTCATTTGCCTTAATTACCATATATAGCTTATCGATATATGTCATTTTAATTATTGAATTTATAATTAAATAACTGTTAACTCTTACTCGTGTAATATCCCTGAGATACCTTACAAGTGAATCTTCTAGTTAGTTTAAGAGCGTAACCATAATCTCAAATTGATTTCAGATAGGATTAATAATTGTCGTAAAAGAGTTGGTATAAGGTTATATTTTTAAATAATAATCTTGATATTTATTTTGGTAAATTGCAGTTAAAATAATAACAAATCTGTATGTTTTTCAACCTTCTCTTACAGGGTATTTTTCTAAACTTTATTATCCTATTTTCAAGTATCAATAATCATTGATAAATTTCTTTAAAAAAAAAACTAGTAGTACTCTACCCTAACTGCCACGACTTAAACCCACGGCTTTTGAAAAAAATAAATCCGCTTGCATATGGATCATCTAATGAACAATTAGCAAATAAAATTACATATTTGAGCCTCAACGCTTAATGCAGGTTACATTCTTCAAGAAGGGCAATTCAAAGATTCTGAATGGTTACTGTTAGTCTGTTGCGAATTAGCCTACCTAACATATCTCAGATATCGAGTTTAGATCAGGACTACGCGGAGGCCAGTCTATTCGTTGAATGCCCATTTCATCCAGATAATCGTTGACAACCCTTGCGAGGTAACGGCCGACATTATCGTGCAGTGGAGCGAAAGGGATAGCGCGGTTCGCTAAACATTCCACGGTAAAGCGGTTAGCACCTGTAGGAGCATGTAATTAAATTCCAGCCTACACTATAATACTACCGCGTGCAAAATATGTCCTTGGAGATATGCAACATTTAAAAAACGTTCTTCTCATCTTGTAACCCAAACTAACCGAAACCAAAACGCGAATCGTCTATGAATAACACACATCCCCAATCTTTGTCATTCCAGTCTTCACCGGCAAAATGTAATCGTTATGCACGATGAAATACACCTGATTCATTAAAGGTTTTTGTCAAATCGACATGAGATAATAATCATGATAAAAGCGCCTACAACTTGAGAGAGAAATTATGAAAATCGATGTAAAACTTTAAAAGATTTTTAAAACAAACTTTAAGCGACTTTTTTTTTTGATTTTTTTTGTCGAGGAGTGTATTTTATTAACACATAGTGCTGGTCAAAAGAATATTCTCACCGAGCCACCAACACCATAAGGAAAATAATGTATAAACTGAAATTATTTACACTAGTTCAAATATAAAGTTTTTTTCTATTTAGGCACTCGCTCATCTGAAAGTAATAGTCAGGAAGAATTATTTGATATTAACCAAAAGATAAAGTGTAATAGATATGAATAATTATTTCCCTTATCGCAAGCTGTAATAATTTATTCCCCCTTTAAATTAGACTCTGTAAAATAAGCATGAGAAAAGATAATGTCGGTCAACGGGAACCTAATTTCTCATCGAATAAGCGAGCGACTTTTGTAATTTTCCTCTCGCTTTTCTTAATTTATAATTGTGGCATAAAATTAAAAATGTAATTCGCAAAAAGATAAGTGACAGTAATTACTATGGTGTTTTACGGCAGGAAAAAAACTTTCCCAACTTTTTTTGGCGGGGTCGTACAACCGCTGTGAATTTTGATTTGTTGGGTTGGTAATTATTGATAAAGAATGGAAGTTCAAAATAGGACGTTTTCTTATTCAGCTATAATTACCTACATGGAAGAAAGTATGAAGTATGAATGAATGTATGAATTTTACTTGCATTACGGAAGGCTACTTAGAAAGCACGCAGCAAGCAGAATGGCTGCTTAAAGAGTGCTTTGGTCTTTAGTCTTCATGTCTCCAGGGTGGTACAGAAAACAATCATTAAGTCAAAAGATTTTCAACTTGCACGATTTCACTTATATATGACATCTATAGTTCTGCCAAATTGCTGTTGGAAGCAGTCAGTCTAGGAACAACATTTTGGGCGTTCCCACCCGGGGGTGCAAGGGTTGCGGCGCACACGGGCGCCAAGCCAGGGGCGGCGCGGCGGCGCTTGCCTCCTAATTTTAGATAATTGTTTTAAAAAATAAAAGCAACATGAAAAAATATTTATTTTTAACGAAAACGATAAAGAGTTAAAAAAACATAATTAATTCATCTAAAGAAACGCGGAGCGCACGCCGCAGCCTGTTCGGATTAAAAACGAATGAAAGTAAAGACCAGGCACCAAATGATCCGCGGGAATTGTTTAAAATAGACTTTTATTATATTATACCGGACACGGCAATTTTAAAAATTGAAAAAAGATTCGAACAGTTAAAAAATCATTATGAAATATTTGACTTTGTGAATGACTTGACAGAATTTATTAAATTAGATAAATCAGGCTCGAAAAATGTAAATCTATAGAAAAGATTTTGCACTACCGCTTCAAAAATGAGTCCGATATGAATGCTTTCGAAATACCTCAGAATTTGTTTTCAAATAACATGGCATAGCTGTTTCCATACATATTAATCGTAATAAGATATTTATTTATACCATGGTGTAGCTAATGGTGAATTTCAAAGCTAAAAATAATAAAAAATAATTTACGATCTGCCATGGGCCAGGATCTGCTTTCTGATTTATCTATCATAAGCATAGATAATAAAATTTGTGAGTTTGAATGTAGAAGATATTGTTACATTTGCTGTAAGAAAGCAAGATAGGTTCAATTTAGGTTAACAATAAAACTGTTATTTTTGTTTTCTAATAATTAAATCTTGTGTAAATATAGCAGCATCTGCACTCTGCACCTGGACAGTCAGCATATAATATTAGAATATTTTTAATATTAATATTTAGGTGCTGTAGAATTGTAGCCAGTAGCCAAAATGTTTATTAATACACTTATTACTTATTAATTTGTTGTCTTTTTATATAGTTAAATGCGTTAATTGGTACAAAAAATGGGTTATTTCACAAGTTCAAAAATCTTACTACTACATCTTACTAATACCTTATATTTCGCTTCCTATATTTTCTTTGCTTTTGCCAGCATAATACCTTCTGATGCCTTTTCAGCTGCTTCAGATCAAAAGGTCTCATTTTGACCGTGATATAAAATTAATAACACTGACAACTAAGTGTTTCAAAATAAACTAATACAATATTAAACTGGCCCGTGCATTAACCTGTTACATTATCAGGTATTTTTGAATTTATTCCTAAATAATTTTACCTAATTTTAGTAATTCTATTCTCGAAAATACCAAAAATAATGTATATACTGCGGGACTAATGTGCCTCAATTCCTTGAATTAGAGCAGGATGAAATGAGTCGCTTTAGTTCCTAGATTTACAATATATTATAAAATGGGCACCTATGTACCTGTTATGTGTCAGTTGTTCTTAGGTAATTCGCACTTTTTATGCCAACTAAATATACCTAAATTAAAACGAAATATTCGTATTGGCTCCTTCTATGTTTTCGTATTTTATAATCCAAAAACTATGCTCCTGGTTAAAAAATAATGGATAATCAAAATTTCGTTTAAAGACAATTTTAATAAAATTTTCATGTTTTCGGATTTGCAATGGTCTTTAATGGATGTAGAACCAAAACTTACATTTAACATTAAAATTCTAAACATTCTGTGGATCTGACGACAAAATGATGGCTTAGTTGGTTTTTTAATAAATATTTGTAATTGGAACTATGCCACGAATTGCAAAGACACAACTGTTTAAAAATACTACAGATAGCAAATAAATAACAAACCAACACTAATATCGTGCATGTCCTCTTGGTGCTTTAATAACTGTTGCTCTAAGGGATATTAACTATTCCACTCTTGAAACGATGTTATTAAATAGGGTTTTGCGATTTTCTCCTTTTACTGGTCGATTTGTGTTGTCGATACTCTCGCTACCTTACTTCCCGCTACTTTACTTCCTGGGCACCAACCTGCTCGACAGATATAGCCGTTTGTAGTGCCACATACAGTGGTATATGTTCTATTTTGAGAAAATTGATAACTATTCTCGCTTAAACACTCAAGGCATGCAGACTGTTTTTTCTATCGGAACTTATCAGTGTTATTTTAAATTATCAGGTCTACCCACCGCCTGATTGTGTCGTTGCAGTATTAAGCAAATTAAGTAGGATGTATATTTTGGTGTTGAACTAGTGTGGTGACCCCATTTTTTAAAGGTATGTTCGACACGAGTGTTTCTATTTAAGATGTCTAAAGTTATTTATCATTTAGCTAGGGTGCTTCTGTGGGACAAAATTCCTTCTATGGGATAGAATTCCTTCTGTGAAGTGGAATTTCAAGCTAACCTAGCTAATCATGCCATCAGTTAGCCGTACCGTGGCTTTTTTTGCCTGGGTGATGCAACCACATGGTGGAGACGTACTTCCAGGAAGCGCCAATGTCTACAACTAGGCCAGAATCAAGCAAAATCCATTTTAATGTATTTATGTGCCTTACTTACTGTTTATAGCTTACCGGTATATATCATTTTAATTAATGAATATATAATTAAATGATTGTAGGTCATTTGCCTAAATTACCTTGTATTTCTTACCGTTATGTATCATTTTAATTAATGGATATATAATCAAATGACCGTCATTTGCCTTAATTACCATATATAGCTTATCGATATATGTCATTTTCATTATTGAATTTATAATTAAACAACTGTTAACTCTTACTCAATATCCGTGAGATACCTTACAAGCGAATCTTCTAGTTAGTTTAAGAGTGTAACCATAATCTCAAATTGAGTTGAGATAGGATTAATAATTGTCCTAAAAGAGATGGTGTAAGGTTATATTTTTAAATAATAAACTTGATATTTAGTTTGGTAAATTACAGTTAAAATAATAACTAATCTGTGTCCTCAACATTTTTCAACCTTCTCTTACACGGTATTTTTCTAAACTTTATTACCATATTTTCAAGTATCAATAATCATTGATAACTTTCGTCTAAAAACATTAGTAGTACCCTACCCTAACTGCCAAGATTTAAACCCACGCCTTTTGAAAAAATTAAATCCGCTTGCATATGGATCAGCTAATGAGCAATTAGCAAATAAGCTTACATATTTGAGACTCAACGCTTAAGGCAGGTTACATTCTTCAAGAAGAGCAATTCGAAGATTCGGAATGGTTTCTGATAGTCTGTTTCTCACATATCGAGTTTAGATCAGGACTACGCGGAGGTCAGTCTATTCATTGAATGCCCATTTCATCCAGATAATTGTTGACAACCCTTGCGAGATAATGGCCGACATTATCGTGCATTAAATAAATATTTTGACTAACAAATGGAGCGAAAGGGATAACTAAGCATTCCACGGTAAAGCGGTTAGCCTACACCATAATGCTACCGCGTGCAAAATATGTCCTTGGAGATATTCAACATTCAAAACAACGTTCTCCTGAACTACACCTAAGTTATTTAAGGTTTTTGTCAAATGGATATGAGATAATAATCATGATAAAAGCGCCTACGACTTGAGAGAGAAATTATGAAAATCGATGTAATACTTTAAAATATTTTTAAAACAAACTTTAAACAATTTTTTTCGTTTTTTTTTGTCGAGGAGTGTATTTTATTTCGAAATATTAACACATAGTGTTGGTCAAAAGAATATTCTCACCGAGCCACCAACACTATATGGAAAATAATGTACTAAACTGAAATTGTTTACACTAGTTCAAGGGTCCAAATATAAAATTTTTTGCTATCTGTGCACTCGTTCATCTGAAAGTAATAGTCAAGAAGAATTATTTGATTTTAACCAAAAGATAAAGTGTAATAGATATGAATAATTATTTCCCTTA
>MU182782.1:41300-79532 GCA_016904865.1 Pissodes strobi | reverse complement strand
AACCGCTGTGAATTTTGATTTGTTGGGTTGGTAATTATTGATAAAGATGGAAGTTCAAAATAGGACGTTTTCTTATTCAGCTATAATAACCTACATGGAACAAAGTATATGAATGCTACTTACATTACGGAAGACTACCTAGAAGGAACGAACAGGATGGCTGCTTAAAGAGTGCTATGGTCTTTAGTCTTCATGTCTACAGGGTTGTACAGAAAATAATCATGAAGTCAAAAGATTTTCAACTTACACGATTCCACTTATACATAATGGCATCTATAGTTCTGCCAAATTGCTGTCGGAAGCAGTCAGTCTAGGAGCCACATTATGCTACACCTTAGGAGGTTCCTTAATCTTATCATCATAGTTCATAGATGGTAAATGTTGCCTATTTACTCTATGTTGGCAATAACCCAACTCAATTTCATCATTTATCTGACTAATTATTACTCTTAGGACCAGTTTTTTACGTGCCTGTTAGTATTACCAAGAGGATAATCTGCGTGAGAACCATTGTTGTCATAATTGTTTCCATGGAAATTATCTTGTTGGTAAAGTTAACAATCACATAAAAAACTGGGCCTGAGCCTCCAAAGTGTAGAAACATGAGTCTTAGATTAGTCACAAATCACGAACATGGCCTAAGCTAGACTAGATTTATAATATTAGGTTTAGACTTTAAAGTATTACCATATCGAACATCAACACTACCACAGCAGAAGTCAAGTTTCATCACCGTGATATTCGTAAAATCCTTAAAGAACTAGTTGCGCAAAAGGCATCAGGACCAGACGAAATACCTGCCATCGTATTAAAGAACGGCGCCAACGAACTAACACCCGATTTTTCCAGGCCTTTTTCTCTGACTTACCGAAAAGGAATTTACCTATCTTCTTGGAAAGTCGCTCGAGTGCAACCTGTTCCAAAAATAGGCAAGAAAACCACCCCCTCAAACTATCGCACAATTGCCTTGCTTCCATGCCATGGAACGTGTAGTCAATCAGCAACTACTCAAGTACCTCGGCAACAACAGAATAATCGGCGATAATCAATCGGAAAGAGAGATCGACAAGAGATATATTGGTCTATGTCATTCATATATGGAGTAGGGCAATTGAGAACTACGGAGACTCTCGAGCGATTGCGTTGGATATTTCGAAGGCATTCAACAGAGTTTGGCATGACGGACTGCTCAACAAACTGCCGTCCTTCGAAATGCCATCCCCTCTCTGCAGTTGGCTTGCCAGTTTCCTTAAGAACCGATCTCTGCACGTTGTAGTTGATGGACACATCTCAGGCACATTCACCATTAACGCAGGCGTGCCTCAGGACGCAATACTTTCAGCAAACAGAAATCTGGTACAGTTTAATGCAGCAAAAACCCAAGCAGCCACGTTTACCAAGAGGGCCAATACGGCGGGCCCTGACATCACTATGGCAGTATCGACCATTCCTTTATCCTCGTCAATCGGACTGCTGGGTGTCTCGGTCAACAGCAATATGTCCCGGCATGGAACACGTTGCTAACATCGCAAAATCAGCCTCCCAGAACTTGGAGCGCTATTTCGCAACAAAAAACTGTTACTCTTGATCTACAAAGTGCAAATAAGACCGTGCTTAGAATATTGCTCACACATCTGGGGTGCTGCACCAAAGCACACCCTAAAGCTGATGGCTTGCATTAAGAAGAGAGCTGTGCGTCTCGTCGACGACCCCGACCCGTAATCTGGATAGTCTGGAACACCGCAGACATGTGGCTGAGGTGTCCCTGTTTTACAGGTACTTTCACTGCAGAAGGTCCCAGTATTTGGCCCGCCTCATCCCGCCCCTGGGAACGCCTGTCAGACAGTCGCGACAGACGGCAAGGGTGCACCAGTTCATCATACAACTGGAAATACCTAGAACATCGCTTTACAAGATTTACTTTGTCTTATTACTGTGGAACTCACTTCCAGGACATCTGTTTCCCCACAATTACAGCCTGCAACTATTCAAAAACCGTGTCAATCAGCATCTTTTCACACACACCGCTCGTCGAGCGCCATAGAATCTCCCTTTAGTGTGTGTGCCACTGCCATAAAAAATATTAGCTTAAATATTTGGAGAGAAATATCTTAATATTTATAGTTAATAAAAAATTAGTCTCTCGGTGTAAACTTTGGAATATACGAGATTATATTAGATACGATGTTGTCACTAAATATTTCATTAGGTCGAAGTGAAGAATTACTTGAAGAATAAACTATTGCATTGAAAAACTATAATCTACCTTTTAGGATTTTGATAGAACCGTCTTTAAAAATTGCTGAGAAACCATTTACGAGGCATATATATTATTAAATATACTTTCCGAATATGCGGGACGTTCTTTCGTTACTATTTACCCATCTTGCGTTATTGGATATAGCTTAGCTTGTTTCAGAATACTGTGATCTCTTGTAAAACACACGCAAGCAAATATTAGTTATGTATAAAAAAGACAGGAAATTAGCTTTAAAATGAGGCTTAGTGATAAAAAATAAACTTCGTTTCAAATTTATTTTATCCCATGACTTATTTGGTGGCCCTAGAGATATTTTACCCTGTAGTTCGTTGACTTTTTTAATTACAGAAGAATAATAAAAATTTAAAAAGAAATATTATGGATGGTCTCGACGTTTTCATGACATCATTGCATAATATTATATTGTATTTTTAGTAGTAAAAGTGGTGCTTTTTGTGATGAAGTATAGTCTATAGACGAGTCAGAAAAAGTCACTTTTGCCGAATAATACATGCATTTATCTTCAGACCATAAAATATTAAATCAATAATAATTATACATGCATTTTTCTTCAAACCATAAAATATTAAATCAAACGTAATAATATTTAACTCTCGAGTGCCTACAAAAACTTTTCTGCCGCTTTAAACTTCAGTAAAAGTTAAACAGATATCAAGAGTCAATATAATGGCACACACATATATATCATGAAGAAGTACCCAACGAATTTAAAAAGCTTCTTATTTTATTGGATAAACTAGCGGCAGCAAAATACTTTTGATTAATATTTGTTCATCAATATAAATTGGAACTTTTACTTCGTCTATTCAGTAATAAAAAGTTCAACTTTCCTGACGTTTGGAGAAAATATTCCACAGGAGTTGACAGCTCGGTGCCCTAATAAAACATCCAAAACAATCGTCGGGTATGTCAACGGCTTTTATCTCTTTAATCATTTTTATAATTAGCATAAAAGAATAGAAATTGTAGCCAGTGCCACCAGGTAACCGGTGATTTCGGTGAATCAACAATAGTGCTATAAAATGCAAAAGAAGGATAAGCAGTGAATCACACATATATCCACACCTTTAAATAAAATTAGGACCGATGAGTGAACCTGACATATAGACCGCCTGTTGAGCAATTGACAAATCATGTTACATAATTTGCGCCAAACGCTTAAGACTGAATAGAATAGAATTGTATTTTAAGCCCAGTCGTACAAAAATGTATTTTTTGAATAAAATTGTGTCAATGTATATTGTACACAAACTTAAGAAAGCGTGTTAACTTTTTAACAATCATGGTTCATACTTTGATTATAGGTGTCAGTAACTTTTACTCCATCAGATCCTGATCTGCATCCATCTAACTATGAGCTAGAGTAAAATCTATTTTAAAATGTAATGTAGATAAAATTTCATGAAATTTTTAGTAAATTTGATTTTAGCGGAAGCTACTTTCTCTCATATTGCGTCAAGGATTATAGAGAAAATAACGTCATCATTAAGGCTTCCTTTAAAACTATCCAGTAGAACAAACGGATATGACTTCTCAGGAAATCTTCTAATTTACTTAAATACAGCAATCAAAAGCACCGACGATAACCAAAATATATTATTCCATATCTACCAACTGATCTTGTCACACTTGTGAAACATTGGAGACTGTTATGTAAAAGCCCGAAGGTAATTTGGTCAGTATCTATAAATGGTGCAGAGAGAGGTACCAGAGATATTTCAATCTGATAATTAATCAGAAGCCTGTGGGTTTAGTTAGAACGTGTCTGGTTAAGACACTATAGGATCTCCTCTATATTTCCTGCTAGCATCATCCATATCACACCAACATCATATCAAATGTAGAAAATTATTAAATTTTTTAGATTATCTGTACCAACAACATTGAAATAAGCATTTTACAATGTGTGAATCAATATCTAGAAACCCTTTCCTGATCTTCTTGTGCAAATGAAACGTAATGGCTACTAAGGATATTCCACTTATAAAAAGTGGCATCTACCATTTAAATTTAGGGTGGTGATCATTACAATGGATAGAGTGAGTATAATTCTACCATATATTCCCTTTCAACCTTTGCACAGAAAATTGCTACGAACCATTGTATTCGCTTAGAGATCATGGTTAGCTTTGGTAGTACAATTAAATAACTATTAGAGTACTATACAGTTATTTTTTAGCACATTTTCCTCCTCCATCACTCACTCATCTTCTAGAACCCAATAAATGATCAGATTCATGTTCTAATATAAATATTTTAAATTCAGAAGTAGCTCTTAAATATCAGGAAATGTGGCTTTTTTAGGTCAAAGATTACGATTTGCCACTGACTAATTAAGTTTATTCAAATATCCTTGTTTATTATTATATTGAATACAGCATATACATTGAAATTAATTTTAATTATTCCCAGAATTAACTTTAGAGTGTAGAATAGAACTTTCTAGTATTTTGAAATAAAATTCAATATTTAAGCATTGTTTGCACAATTCGTGACAGAATTCCGCTTTATTAATCTCATTGTGAGATTAGTGGTCCTCATAACTCGTTTTCGGGAACCGGGCATAACTTTTCCAATTACACTGTTTACAAAGTAACCAATTTAGATAATCTGTTTGGCTTTAAAGATTTTAACATGAGGTCGAATAATTCTAGTGCCTTTTATTAATTTCGCTAAATATAATTTAATGCAAGAGAAGTTTAAACTTATAATTGTGTTAAAGTTTTAAATTGAGTTTCAGCGATAAGCAAACATTGCTGGAATATTGCTAAAGGGTTCAGGCTTTGAACGAGGTTACATATTTAGCGAACAGAGGAAGGGTAGGAAAGACGTACGTCTCTAACTGGGGGTGGGTTTGAAAAATCTGTTTGTTACAACAAAATAATACGTTTTACGTTATATAAAAGCGAAAATTCTAAAAGTGGATTATTTCTGAAAGAATTACTTGGAGGTCGGCGTTTACGTCCAGTACACTCATATTAAAGAACTTGTTTTAAATATATCAATGGTACAGTACTAATATATAGTCTCCGCTTTTTATAATAATGTTAAAAACAACAATGCAAGGCTAAAACATAATTTTAATTCAAGTTTTAGGCTTAATTCTTATATGTCAGATCTTTGGTGTTGCTAATCTCCTTAGAAAATTGCGAGGCGAATAACTTTTCCAATTACTTTGTTTACAAAGTAGCCAGTTTATGTAATCTGGGTTTAGCGAAATATTAACGATTTGGTATGTATAGTATTTTTGCTTAGTTAGTAATACCAAACTGGAGAAATATCGAGATTAAGGAGGGGGCATAGCATAGAATTTTAAAAGTCGAATTCCGTCTATTGGTTTTTTATAATGACACTAAAAATACCAGATGAAACTAATACATAATGCAAACATTGATATACAGTGCTATCCTTTATTCCCCCCCCTCCCCCCCTCCTTCATACTATTATGTTTTTGAGGAATCAAATTAGGAAGTTGGAACTTAGAATTAAGTAAGAGTTACTGAAATGCTACGTTTCAGTGTCAAATTGAAAAATAAAAATATGGTGGCCGTTAGGCGTCATTTTGAAATAAAAATTAAAATATATTAGTTGGGTTTTCGAATTTAAATAATCTCTTTAAAATGGCACAACAGAAGTTATTTTATTTATTGAGCAACGCGTAATTTTCACAAGACTGAAAGTATCATCATTAGTCGTTTTCCAGATTGGCTTATATACGGAAAAAAATCTTAGGGAACTTGTAGCTAAATTTACAGTAACATGTAGGATGAATAACAAAACACCATCAGGTCGTCAATACATCCCAATTAATATTATTGGTGAAATACTAGTCAGTCCCCAACAATCTATTTCAGATGTCGCGAATGTCTGTAAAGTGACTGCTTCTACTGCGTGGATACTTTTGAAAACCAATACATGTCACCCATAAAGGATCCAAATGATACAATCAGTTACCCGAGGATGACCCAGATAGAAGAGTAATATTTTGCGAAATAATGACTGAGAGAATTGCTAAACATCCCACTGATCTCCACAGCATCTGTTCCAGCGACGAATGTAAAAAACGTACATTTTTTTAACGATAGGTCCATAGGTCAGATTGTCTGTATTGTAGTGACACAAAACCCATGTTACTCGAGAGACTAACACAATTTATATTTGGGCTGGAATATTAGGAAAATATATCATAGGATCTCTTCATTGACCAAAACTTCACAGAAGAATTGTATTTGGATATGTTGGAAAATGTCATCAATTCCCCCATCACCAAAATCATTAAGGAGATTCCAAATGAGTTCGATAATGGAATTATATTTAAACAGGATGTTTCTTCTCCGCATTACTCAAGAAATATGAGTAACAGTTTAGTTAGTTACTAATTTCCATGGTCGTTGGATTGGGCGTCGCGTCGGTATAGCCAGCTCGATCACCAAGTTTGACTCCGTTGGGTTTCTTTTTATGGTGGTATTTAGAACAAAAGGTGTTTGAGACGGAACCAACTTCTTTTCTGAATTTAGGTCAAAGGTTAACAAACGTTTGGCAAAATATTGACTTTGCTGTATTTGAAAATCAGATAGACTCGTTCTGTGACCAGAAGTACTGACCGTTCATTTCCATTATCTTTTGAACTCAATGCGCAAGATTTTTTTCCCTTATTTAATATGAATAAAAATTCCGCCATTTTGTAGTGAGTGAAGATACTGACTTAATATTTTGACACTAAAATGTAGAATATATGTTTCCATTATTAGATCCTAAGTTTCAATTTCCTGATTTGATTTGTCCAAAAATAATAGTTGGGGGGAGGAGGGGAGAAGGCATTAAAGAAAAACATTTGTGGATATTTCGCCGTATCCCTCAGAGCAACTTTTTAAAACCATGTCACGATCTAAAAAATGAGGTTTTGTCAGAGAACCTAGTTGCCGTAAATAAAAATTATTTTTCTAAGTTGGACAGCCTATATATATTGGACAAACAGTACAGGTTAGCCAATTTATGTAACGTGTTTATGTTTAGTAAAAAATGACTGCTACCAATACATAAAAGTTGTATTTAATTTTCGTCCGTTGTTTATTTAACACCAAAGTTAGGCTAATGAAAAATAAATATCATGTTTCGATTCTTTTTCTATGTAATTTATCAAAGCGATATCCAGCTCGACAGGGAGTGATGAAAAAATTCTATATTTTTAACCCAGTAGGGGGGTATGTTTGGTTTTTGTAAATACATTTTAAGAAAAAGTTTAGTCAGATATTCAGAATATTTCCACGTTATGCGAAAAAGACATCTATGAAGTCCTGCAAATATTGATGTACCACCAATCACTTCAAGATGTTCAATTAGTAAATTAGATACCGTACCTGAACGGATTTGCATTGTTGGCTTTTTTAAGCAGTCGTATAAATCTAATAAATAATCAAGGTTGAGCACATTAGTAAAAGTAATTAAAATCTTACAGCACCTATATTTAGTGACAATAGTGGGTGAGGTATCGTTAAAAAAACACTTTTTAGAAGAAATATAACATTTCGATTTGATTTACTATTTTCCACCGTACTGGTGGATTTATTGCACCCTGACGAGACTTGTATCATTTTAAAACAAATGTGTGCTGGAGGAATAAGGGACATTCTATATTTGAAAACAAAAAATGTTGTCTTTTACGTTTATTTCAGTTGTTTTATTGAATTTAATTACAGAAAACATCTAGTCTCAACTAGAGATAACTTGCTGTTCGTCTTCCATACCATTAAGAACAATATCCATACATTTTAGACGTTCAATGTATAGATTGCTGGTGTTCCAAATGTTGTTCCATTTGTCGAGAACTTTTTCAAGATCTTTCTTACGTTGTGGGGTTATTTAAAAAAAAACTACTAATATACCTCAGCTTTATATTTTAAACGGCTGACACTTAGGTCAGAGACATCGATTTTTATGGTTAAAGTAATGCATAAGTAACTTACTAAAAAACAAGTTGGCATGCACTAAAAATTGGTGCTTGTAACATGATTAGATATTTGCTAACAACCGGTCCATATGCCAGGTTCTCTCTGCAGTTTTAATTTTATTTAAAGGAGTGGGTCGAAGAGTTGGCAGTTAGCCGAAGGCGCCACTAATTTTTTTACTAAGAGTAGGTCAATGATTTTATGATATTGAAGTCAGGGTAGTAAAATTTAGAAAAATAACCTATATAAGAATATTGAACAATTTGAAGGTAATGAAACTGTTTATTTAAATATTAAAAACTTTCACATGCATAACTGCATTAAAATAATTGATCAGATCCTCACTGCGTTGGGGCTATGGTATTTCCTATAAAATAATGAGATCCCCTAAAATAAATATGTCGTCTGAATTATCAGATTATTAAATCAATTAAATCATATTAAATCAAGGTAAAGTATTAAGTCTTAATCCAAGTCCTATAACTTTAATGTTGCCCAGCACCTATTTGGAAATAGTTCTAACTAAACCTTGAATCCTTGAAGTTCTGGCTAAAAGCAGTTATTTTGAAAGTACCAAAAATAAGAAGTGTTTTACTAAACCAACTAATTTAAATAATCCCATTGCAGCGATAATTTCGTTAGAACAATAAATAGTTAACAAAGGTATAATAAATCAATAAATTAACCTGTGGAGTAAATATATCGGTAGAGCCGGTCAATATTTACAGGTGAAAGTGAAGTGAGCTCATTTCGGGACCTGCATTAAGGTAAAGAGTTAAGTTGTAAGTAAACCTAAATACACAACAAATAAATCCGATAATCATTAGCAAAATATCTACTAATTAAGATAATATTATATCGGTAGTATAGAAAGTCAATGTTCAATGTTAACTTATCGAACAAAGAAAATAAATGTCTTACAGCCATCCTACGGTAATGTTCAATAAATATAATTACGGAAAGAACAGTTATAAGTATGAGATAATATAGTATTGAGACAAGATAACGAAGTAAGTCGGTATCAGTTATTTAAATAAAGGTAAAGAACGGTAATTGAAACAATAAAAGGTTATTATCTACCTATAGTTGTTCTTGACGGTGAGTTTGGCAAAAAAAATTGAAAAGTGTAGGGCCTTGTTTTCTGTAAATTTTGCAGGCGCGAAATGCAGCGACGAAGCTACCTTTCCACCATGTGGTCGTATCACCTTGACAAAAGGCCTCTACCTGGCGAAATGGAACCGGAGAACTCTCTAACGGGGCGTCCTAGGTGAGCAATTTGCCGCGAACGCGAACGCAAAGCGCTGGCGATGCCGCACGGCATCGCAACTGATTCGCGTTCGCATTCACTGAAAATCACTCACCTAGGACGCTCCGTAAGTCTGCATAAAACTGGCCCACGAAAGGACGTTCATCCCCGCTGACAGACCCTAATTAAATTATAAATAATTTTAGCCATCCTACATAGACACACTAACATGCAACAAACATTTTTCTATAGGAAGGATAACCACACTATCCGTAAACATCTTTATTAGACAATACGGCAGATAATTTGAGAAACTACTTTTGGTAATATATTTGCCAATTTTTCTTACAACAAAATAAGGCGATAAGAAATAGCAACGATAATTTCGGATATTGAAACTTGTCTTTTTCCCGTCTGCACACCTCGAGTCTATAGAAGAAAAGTAACCCGTCAATTCCAAAAAGAATATCCCCGACATCCCTGAAGATTACGTTCCAAACGGAGTGACGGCTTCTAGCACTTCCGAACTGCACTGCTCGATACCGGTGGGTTGTATTCCGAAGTAAGGTAACGAGAGTATCGACAACACAGATCGACTCGTAAAGCGGTAGAAGGTGCACTACTGGATTTTGTAGCATTTATAACGCTACTCTAATGAACGCCGTACTTACCGTATCTTCGCCCCTTTTCTTCAACTCCTGTTCATTTTCTAAAACCAGGTTCGCAGTACCGGTATATGGACACCCTATTTTTTGAAAATAATTTACCTAGACAATATGGGCAACAACCTCTTTTTCTCCACATAGTAGTCAGTAACTTCATTCCACTTTTCAGTACTCAAATCTAACCTTAGTTAGAATGAAATGAGCGTAGGTCAAATCACTTTCTGTTTTAAAATACTAATTGAGATTTGGAATTTAAGGAAGCACACAATTTAAAGGGAGCATTTTATATTTAATCAGTGGTTGGCTCAAATATGTTCGGGTAATTTCTGGTATGAGCTAGGTATTTAAAAGTTCGCCAGACAATCAGTTATGACATTATTATGTCCACAAAAAAATAAGTAGGAAATTCCTTAGCATTAACACTTATCCCGCTGTGATTTACTTTGTATCAAACTTTTCCTGGAGCTTAAATTCGATCAGAAAATATGGTGAGAAAATTCTACGTTCCCTAATAAATGAAATACAGATTGGCACTAGCACTGAATTTTAATGAAATACTTACTCATAAAATTATGAAAGATATACAGCAAATATGATTCTATAGTACCAACAGGCACCCTAAGCATTACGATTTAAAACTAAACTTACTTTCTAGGTCTTAATGTCAATCCGAAACCTGCTATCTTGGCTTTAATACCTTTTAGACCACCTTCTCTCACGACGAGTGACGATTTCAAACAACGTTTCCTATAGTACTTTTTCGAGCCGACGCGACGAAATGAATTTACTTAATTACGTATTTAATTTCCACGGGTTTCTGGTACTTCGAGACCCTTTTTACGAGTTGGCCAATACTGTTTAACCATTTGGACAGAGTAACATTCTTGAAAGATAAATTTACGCAAAATTTTCCGAGTTCCCATTTGGGCACAATACCGTTCTAAGACGCGTGAAGATTATTTCCTGACTAACTTTTTCCCAGAGATTTTTTCGCTTTTATACAAACTTTTAATGCTTGTTTCCTCCTAGAAAAATCTGGCTTCTGCACCTGCAGCCATTAAAATGTTTTACTAAGAACACTTAAAATTCCTAAGTCGCCGAAAATTTTAATATGGCAATCATTAGCGTTTTAACATGTTTTGTAAATTCCAATACCACCGAGTGTTCCAAATTAGGGTAATAATTAAAATAGGCTTTATACGACTTTTACATTCCGATATCCAGGGTCTTTGCTCGGTGAATATACTTAATAGAAACGCCCCCTGGCCATGGTTTTCTTTTAGAGCAAAGTGGGGGAACCTGCGTGTGAACGTTCGGCTAGTGGGTGATATTCTTTCTAGTTACTTCATCTAGTTTTCCGTTATAATGCAGTCGAAAAAAATAATTAAAAGTCGGCTGGTTCCTGTTCTGGTGAAGTTAAACACAATGCCGTTTATTTGGAATATACTCCAATAATAAGTTATTTTATTTTAATAAGGCATGTGATAGGTGCTTTTGGTGTACGTTTTTCTTAGGAAAAATGATTTAACTTTAGACGCGGTTAGGGCATCATTTCTGAAACTGAATTTTAATTTAAATTTTGTTTTTTAAAATAAAATTATTATTTTATTTGAGTGTTTTTCCTTGGCGATCTAATTCGAAACTAAATATATTTATAGTTATATAGGAAGTTTATAGGAATTTATAGGAAATACATTAGATACATACTTACAATTATACACAGGCACAGAATCTAAATATAGGATCCTAGATTTTAATTCAATAAGCTTCCCTATATAGTGCGTTTCTCTAATGCGCATATCAAAGACGAACCTGTGAACTTGAGTCCAAGGTATTTATTGTTTTATCATAAGTTAGACAGCTGAAGTTTTATAGTTCAAACCAGCCATAGCCAACATTTTATGATATAACTAAATAGTATGAAGTGACAATAATTTTACTTCATGCGGAAGGAAGTTTGTCCTTATACTGTATTCTACTATTTGCCTTTTTTAGATGTTTTTATTATCTGATGTAGGTAATTTTATTACCTGAAACAAACATGTACAATGTAACGTTAGATCTATCTATGTATTTATGAACGACGCACTAATTTTATAGGCAGCCATGAACTCTCCCACATTCGCAACTTAAAAGTCATCCATTAAAGCCTGACTCCTAAACAAAAAGAATTAGACCTAAAACAATAAAATCTTTCGCAATAATTTTCAGCAGTAAACTTTTCATTAAATTTGCATGCTATTTTTTACCATTGTCATTCGCGTCGACTGCTCGTAGTCGCTGCAAAAAAACAACGCGTGCCTTTTATTAAAAAACGTTAAACCACAAAAAGTTTTAATAAAAGATTTCTGTTCTTTATTGCTTTCGCATCTAATATATTTTTTCCTATTTTGTTCTCGCCTTGACGCGAAAACGTTTGTTTATTTGAAACATCAATCATACCAAGTGTCACTGCAGTAAAACCGAGTTTAATCAAGCCCTAGCTTTTGGGGATATTTCTTTTAAATATCTTTCGTAACACTGCCAGGATAAAGAGGGTATTGTTTGCTTAGCTGGATTGGGCTTTAGTTTGCTTTTGGAGAATATATCACTTCGCGCCAAAAGGAAATTTCTAAAGAAGATCTTGTTTTTAAATAGAAACTGCTTCTCTGGGAGATGTGACGAGATTTTAGCTTGATACATATAAATGCTTTTGCTTTTGGCTCTAATAAAACCTTTCGGAAACTAAAGTTTCTACTTCTTTTCCGATATTATCCGTTACAAATTTTAGGGCTCAATATTTATTCGCCAGTTTCTGAAAAAATTAGAGCAAACAACATATTATTTCTAAATAAGTTTCAGAATGCTAGAAGGTGATATGGATTATAAATATATGTTTTCACGAGGTACATATTAAGAGCTTATCATCTTATTCATTTTGGCTTAGTTAAGGAACATAATAACATCACTAAATACAGGAGAATATGCGCATTTATATGCATTTTTTTTTAATTTATTCAGGATATATGCAAAAAAAATAAATATCCAATGATTATGCAGTAAAAAAACAATTAATTTTTGATTTTCTAAATTAAATATCCACTAAATTAGTGAATTGTGTATTGAATAAAAATAAATTAGACTTGTATATACTTTATTAAATCACAAATACAATTTGCCTATATCAAACTTTTATTAATATTAATTTGAAACATTATAAAACGCACTACAACTGTACAAGGAAAACGTTTTCTCTACATCTACTTAAGTTGTAGGGCAAAATCTTGATGTTGGAACTGAGGCTGGTTCAATGGTCAAATTATATTTTATTACTTTATTGGCCTATTTATTGTTCTCTTAGAGAAATCCCAATCTAAATCGAGTTCAGGCACCGCACTATTCAGGCGGCGCGGCACGCGGCGGCAGGTAGGCATAGAACGTAAAAAAATAACAAAACAATTCCAAAGCAAGCTTAGATATGCAAAAGTTCTTAAAATATTATTTTTTTCCTTCAAAACACGAAAATATGCAAACATACATATTTTTATGCATAATATACGGTCTCCATTTTTTAGGTATTCATTTCAGACAACGTACAACATAAAAAAATTAAGCGTCAAGGTTCAACTTCTTCTATTTAAAATTAAAATCAAGTTTATTTTCTTATTTATATAACAGCACTCGTAGAATTACCGCGACTGAGTATATCATCTCGTCGCGGCAATTTCCCACTCGTATCTCTAATAACGGCCATACCTCCGTTATAACGAAAATAGCTACAATCTACGACCTCCCTTTATTACGTCATTCATTGTGACTTATTCTAGTTACGTAGCAATGTTAATGACATCACTGGTTATGAAATGAACTCATGTCATCACAGTGATGTAATGATTATTATTGTATAACTCATTCTTTAATAATTCATTTGAGACAAAGGGTTGGAATTACAATTTTTAAGGGCAGTATTTGACTTTTTCATTAAAAGATAAAATTAAGGTTATTTTTTTATTTAAATAATCACAAATTATTTACATTACACTTGCGCAATGGGTTACACAGCAGCACATTATGCTTCTCGCGTTTCATAATATCATCATATAGACATAATTTTCACTTGTCAAAATGACATATTTTTTCGGACTGATTATTATAAGAATTTCGTTATCATACTGTGTATTATAATGATTCAAAATAAGGTAATTATTACAATGAAATATAGTTAGAATATTATTCAACGGTCATGTAACGATGGTTAATACTCATAAGGAAGATTCGTACATTCGAATGAGTACTAGCCATTTCATGCGAGTAGAATACTATATTTTGTACAACCATTTTTTGTCATCAGTAGGATATACAGATCCATTGGAACTTAAGTAAATTTAATGAGTATTCTTTAAATAAAATATATGTCCATACTAGCACTAAAAACAATTATTTAATTTCCAATGATTTTATAAATAAATTGCGATATTTTCATACTATTTCGTACTTTTCGCAAATTTTCTCAGATAGGGGTTTTATTGATATCATTTTGGCAGCTTCCATAACCTCAGGTAGTCCAGGAAGCTTATCATCACTTGATAGATTTTTTAAACAAACTTTCTTGATAAATAAAATACCGTTTCGATCGTATAGGTGACAATTTGAATTTAATGGAGTCGGCTCCAGTGGACATGCCCCTAAAGAAAGAAACTTGCTTAGCAACAGATTTTCCTGAGATTGATAGAAGCGCGTGGACAATGTATTTATTATTCAATGAGCGTAAATAATGGACGCTGTTTCTTAATCGCAAACGAAGCTATAGCAAGTAAAATATTGACCAGTCGTAGAAAAATTATATTATTCAACAGTGTCAAAGTGTTTTAATTGGTTTGATTGTTTATATGAACATTATCAGTTTCTTGTGGCAGACAAGCATTGATGACTTTTCTCCATGAATAGCTGCAGGTATCTTTTTCCTGTTTTCATGGAAAGACCTTGTGAAACAGTGACCTGCGAGATGAGTCAAGTTTTAATAAAATAGGCTTTCATATTTCGAAAGATTTGAATATCTACTGGTTGCCTTGTGCATGTATTTTTTTTATTTCCGATTGATAGAAACAACGAAGATATTCGTTATTGCTCGGTCGCATTATTACAAAATTTCGAAGGCTATCCCAAAAATTTCGCCTGTATTCTAAATACAGTCACCTCTTCATGTATATATCCTGACCTAAACCACCAATTAACATTGCTATTTTTAATAAATGATATTTTGGGGGTTTTGATTCCAGGAAAAATTTTCTGATAATTTGAGTAAGTATTCTGATTTTTTTGATTAATACACATCAACGGTTTGTTTGGAAAAAGCAATGAGTTTTACATGTTTACTTTTATCAAATTTTTAAATCGACATCTTGCTTGGTATCATCGAGTAATGGATAGTAATGTAAAAGTTTTTTTAACAATACCTTTTTGTGCGCAATATTCTAAACGTTCCTCTGCAAGATACTCCATTTTTTATATTACTGCTCATCGGATTCTATTCATTTTCTAGAGCAGGATGGCAGCAGCTAGGTTTTCAGACAATTCTTTAATCTCTGATGGTGAACTATTTTCCGAATCGCTTATTTTTTAGAATAACTGAAGAAACCTTTAACAAACATATTATTGTGACAAATAACATGAATATAAACAACTTCTAAATAGCTACTTCATAACCTGGTCGTGTGTTGGTGCAAGTACCAATCTTTGAGGTGATTTATGGTTATAAAATTAATTTTAATTTTTTCAGTAAATCACTTCAGAAAATAAAATACCATCAAAACTTGCGAAAAAAACTCAATTAATAACAAAATCTTACACTAAATCCTACACTTTAATGATATAATACTATTTATGTAAAGGCGTCGATATTTAGAAATAGATTCAGCTGAGAAGAACGACTACTTTGTCAGATGTATCGGCTGACATTATAGTGATGCCGGATAATAATAAGGTGGCACGTTTTCTGCTCGATTGCACCAAAGCCTTTGACATGATTAACCTCGAAATTCAAGGTGGCAAACTTATGAAATATAAGTTCTAAGTATATTACCTACTTCATTTGATGCAATTCTAAGATATTCAAGACTCGGATGTAATCGTTACAAAAATCTCGGATAACAAATTACAACTGGAAACAAAAATTGAAAAGCTTTGACGATCCAGCGTAGTCACTTTTCTTATTTCTTTTTTCGGAGACTTTTAAAAGGTACTCTTGGATCGACAAGAATTCACAATCCTGCTGCGTAAAAATGAAACTCACACTGTTTAAAATCAAAAGCACCGCAAGAAAGCTCATGCGGAGTCTCTTTCCTTGTAAAACCATTAGTTATAGACGATACGCAAATATGCCTATTATTGCAAATTAAACTGCTATCGCCGACAGCAAATTAATCTACATTTGCACAAACTATTGAATATCTTACTTACTAGGAATTAATTCTAACAATAGCGTAAATGTTTGGATATAGTCTGCGCCAAAATATTCAGCTAAATGTAAAACAAAACATTAGATTGAAATCATATACAATAAATTTAAGTCTCATGATGAGAAATAAGCCATAATCTGCACCTAAAATGTTTTCTCTTACAGATATTACCTTTGCGATACTACAAAATAGTTTGTACTTATATCATACATTAATACTCATACATTTTTTATTTTTGTAGTCATACTTAGGACTTCTTCTTAGAATCTCTTTAGTATCGAAATGAAGAATTATTACACACGTTTTATTGACGGCAAGCTAAACGACCTGGAATATGCATAATTAAAAAAATTCAAAACAGAAACACTCCTATATTTACACAACAGATAACTTAGCGTAGAAAGCTGAAATATTGGAAAGGGACATTAACAGCACAACAAAAAATGTGACCGAATTATGAGGTATATCGTTGTTGGTAAGTAGTTTTAAAAACTAAACGAGAAATTCCGATAATATGGTGCTTTAACAATTGATTGATAGATGTATTTAGCTCTAAATGGCCTTCTTTTATTTAAGTAGACGTATTGTTTTGTAAAGACCACGCTTTTTTGTCATGTGAAAAATTCTCTTTTATGCTCACACCACCCACCTCCCCCCTCCCCCCCCCTAAAGGGGGTAGTGTCGGACTCACCAAAGTTATACCCATTAAAAAACGAGCTATGGTCCAGCACTGTATGTTAACTCTACCGCAGACCAGAGGGAAAACCTCCAGGATTACCTCCTATTAAGTCTTGGTCTTGGTATTGAAGATGCCTCTCTGTGATTACTAGATCACGCCTCTCGTTGTTGGTTGAGTCTTCATATTTTCGTTATGATGTGAGAGCAGGGTTGAATATTACACCACTCCTGCTCTGCGCTTGTTAGCACTGGTAGTAGGATTCTAGGTGTGGCTCGCCTGGTCTTGTGTCTTGCTGCTTGGATGCGCCTTTCCCATGCCAGGCGACGGTCCAGATGCACTCTAAGGTATCTGACCTCCGTATTCCAAGGTATGTACGTCGATGTTATTTATACGTATGTGCGGTCCAGCAGCTATACTTCTCCTTTAGAGCAGTATAGCCAGCGTTTTTTGTTCATTGACCTAGACCTTCCATTTAGTCATCATACAAGCACGCCTGTTGCCTTCTGAAGCACGGTGCGTATCCTCCTCGTATCACTATGAGCAAACTATATCATTGTATCATTAGAATAATGAGCGGAGTAGTGGTCCAAGAGCTGAGCCCTGTTGTACTTCTACCTTAAATGTCCTAAGACAAGATGTTTTGCCTTTGATTTTTATGTGGAATCTTCTTTAAGATGGCTCTTTATGATCATAATGATCCGGTCAGAGTATTAGCATTTTATTAAATAGCTCCTGATGTCAAGCCATCCAGAAAGATTGCCCCTGTCGCTGGACCTTTATTAAAGTCGCTTGTTATATATTCAGCTACTTTTAGAGGCAGCAGTTTGGTAGAGTGTTCGTTCCTGAATCCGTATTGGAAGCAGAGGATCGTGTCAAGTCCATCAAATTCATTGTTGAGTGTTCTGAGAATCACTCTCTCAGCCACCTTGCTTACAGATGAGAGGAGACTCATAGGTTAGTTTGAGGTAGTTTAGGTATGAAGGCCATGCTGAAATTGGCCAAGTCTCATCACCACGTTGATGATGTCGTTGCAGTGATTCCTTTTTTAGATAACTTTCAGCGTCAGGCTGCTGATTTTGTCAGCACCTGGTGCTTTTCTGATCTTCCATCTCTTCATGACAGGTACATGACATCATGGTGGAATGTGTTTTTGGACGATGCGCCGGAGTCTTTCTTGGACGTCTGCGTGCAGTTCTTCATCTTCATCAGGATGTTCATTTACCTTGGTTTTGCATTGTTTCAGCATATGCCTTAGCTTTGTTATCATCTGCATAGGCTAGTCCACCTGCTCCGCGTATAGGCGGGATCGGTTTTTTGGCATTGCAAAGTGCTCTCTACATCTGCCAAGCTGATTGATTTTCGCAGTCTCTAAGTGTTCTTCGCCAAGACCACGCTGCAAACCGATTTTAAATTTGCTTCACACGATATGTAAAATTCAAGGCCTTACCTTCAATTTTCCATGTCGCGCGCCATCAAAGTATTCAAAATTTAAATATAATATTACATATATATTTCTGAAATATACGTTAGGGACCTTTCAAATACAGTGTAAATAAACATATAATACACTTATTGCTGCAAAATTTAGATAAAGTGCTTTGCAACTTGCACCAATTTCAAGTCTTCTTTTAAATGGAAGTTGGTAAAATAAATGGCTTTAATTATGTTTATATCTTTCAGACATTGAAAAAAGGCGTTAAAACTACATTAACTTTTAGAAGAAGTAGGAAATTTGCATCTGTGTGTGCTTGTGCCTGAGCAAATATCAATTTTTGCACTAGAGGACGCTGCTGGGAAATCATCGACCAGGACCCTGGAGATGAATATTAGGTTACATTGAAGAACTTGCCTGAAAGCCAACTACGTGCACAGATACGTATAGAGGCGGTTTGTGAAATAATTGACAATGACTCTGAGATAGAAAATGCTGGATAATCTACCCGCAAGGCAACTAAACGCAGAGCCAAATTTGAACAGTGAGACATAATGGGAAAATGAGGATGAACTTTCTGTAGCTGCTTACCTTATAAGTAAATTCAAAATAAACGGATTAGTGCAGAACATTATCACCTTGGAAAAAGCCAATTTAGTCCAGTAAACCAGAACACACTTTCAGAAGTTTTTTCTTTTTTTTTTTTCGATAAAGATATTTTTGGAATGCTTACAAAATATAACAAAATCTATGCTAATCCCAAAAATATATAACTGAAGTGTCAGTGATATACTGAAAGCGAAATAAAATGTTTCATCGGAGTACTGCTTTTTAGTGGATATTCCATCCATCTACTGGGAAACGATATAGCTAGAAATGGAAAATGTACACTATTGTGACAATCGTAACCTAACAGTAAAAAATTATTTTATGAAGATTGGTCCTTTTGTTGAGGCTTTAAATAAAAAAAATTACTTTTCGCCACTAGAACAGATGCAGAGTATTAATGGCGCCATATTTTGGTCGACGAGGTTCAAAAGAATTTATAAAGGATAAACCTCTAAGGTGGGACTAAAGTTATGGATAGGTAAAACAAAACATGGAAACATGGAATGGTTTGAACCATACCAAGGCTCAACAATAAATAACATGCAGCAAGTGTCGTTTCGGAATTTGCTTAACGCCTACAAGAAAGTTACCCGAACACTAATTTTTATTTATATTTCGACATCTTTTGTACAACTCTTAAGTTATTAGGAAAGCAAAAATCGTGTCAGTGCCACTGCCACTGTCGAAGAAAACTGGCTAGGAACACGCCAACTATCTCATTCCTAAACTCTAAAACAGGAAAAAAAATTTTGGTACACCCAATCCAGGTTCGTAAAAAATATAATGGGAATATAGGAGCCGTAGACCAGGCCGACCATAATATTAACCTTTACAGAAATTCAATAATAAGAAAAACTACAGATTGGTTGGTGGTAAAAAGGATTTATGCAATTTAGACAATCAATAACTCTCGCATTATTAGAAGCAAATAACAAAACGAATAAAAGAGGTCCAAGCCGACAGTCTAGAAAACCCTTATGACCATTCTCGCCATGATCGCCTATATCACCCGGTTATTTACCAAGATGAATAAACGCGTTGTTCCCTTTGTCACAAAAATACAATTTTGTACGTAGTGCATTTTGGCATTACATCCAAAAAATTGCTTTTATTCTCATGACACACTCTAGAAGAAGTTTTTTGTTTTGGTTACAATTTTATATTTTAGGATTTGTTTTGATTATAAATTCAGGATTATTGTGGATTCTTATTAATATTCTCACTTATGTAGAAACATTGAAGAAAACTTTACCTTATCAGCAATTGTTGGATACTGCCAAAATGGCATTTTATTTCCAGAATAAATATTAAGAAAATCAGTATTTATAAAAAGCAAAAAATTTATTATTTTTCCATTGTTATTATATCATGCTCTTTCATAATTTACATAAAGCGAGTTTATTATTTACGATTTATACGCATAGTCTAATAAACTCTCATATACTTCATAACTAGCAAGTGATAATCATAAACAAAACTTAACTACAATTATTTTAAAAAATTTAAATGGCAGAGCAGCAAAGTTTTCCGCTCTTCAACATATAATTTTCTCTCAAATAAGTTTTACATTCGGTAGACGTTCATTATACCGTGACTTTATTTACCAGCTTCAAAGTTGTGACATGATTATTACGTAAAATATAATTACTCTTTGAAATTGTGTTTAAGGCGTAGACGCGAACTGACAAACTTTACAATTTCAATATAAAATTTAAAGCTTAAATTCTGTTTGAACAAATCTGTGCAGAATTTATAAAGACATTCCGGAAATATGCTTAAGTATTTATCAAATATGTAGACTTACTTCGGGTGCATATAAGGTTTTTGTCGTGTCCAAATTAATGTTATTTTATATGTTTTTAAATTTGCATCCTTCGAAACTTTTACGCTAATGCCATTTTTATGTCATTTTCTTCGTGTCGTTCGATATAAACGTTGGCAATAATTATCATGAGTATAAGAACTTTATATACACTCTATGTAAATAAAATATAGATATCATCATCACATAGTTGAAAAGCATAATATAAATAATATATCTGATCTTCCCTTACATTTTTATATAAAAATATTATTTTGATAATATATTTTTGCTTAATTGGGTTAACTGATATATTAAAGATCAATAAATTCATTTCATATAATATGTTATACTATACATATTAGGGACTTTAAATCAATATTACCAAATTTCCTAAATTGTATTTAATTATAGAGAAGTCGGCCTCAGTTAGTTAATATATAAACATGATGTTTTTGACCCAAAACAATGAGCATGTTGAGAGAACATTCTTAAAGACGGACAAAATTTTTTCTGTATTTTCGTTCTAATCAATCTTTATATAATTTTTGCTATAACATATTAGGAATTCTTATATTTTCAATCTTATTTATGTTTTCTTCTTATCACTTCCTCTCCTCGGCTGGTTGACAGTTCAAATGGTACTTGTCTTGAAAATTGCAGGCCGAAAAAAATTTAGAGCGGAGAGGTCATACCATCTCAAATATTTTAGCCAGGAGTTCTGGTACCTGTAATTTAGCCGCTATTATGAGTCGAACCTACTCCTATCTTTCACCTCTCAGTAATTGTTTGTGCATGCGTTGGGTACTTTGTCGTTAGAAATCCAGTGTTCCATAGTTTCCATTATTTTTTGTGTCTGTGGACCTAAGGTCCAACTTTCACAATCACGTGAGCGTGCCTCACGTGAGCGTGCTTCACGTGTGCAATACTTTCACCAATTCTGTTCCTCATCTATATTTATGACCTTCCGACCGAAACGGATAACCATTTTTACAGTTTTGCAGATGACAGTACCCTTGTTTTCCAATTTAGATCAGAAAAACCTTTGCCAGCGACTGAGACTTATCACCGCAGACAGGAGGAGATTATAGCAACTAATCAAGACCTGGCCTGGTTCAATGCAGCAAAGACCCAAGCAGCCACGTTTACCAAGAGGGACAATACGGCGGGTCTGACATCATTATGGCAGGATCGACCATTCCTTCGTCCTCGTCAATCGGACTACTGATGGGTGTCGGTCAACAGCAATAGGTCCTGGCATGACCACGTTGCTAACATCGCAAAATAAGCTTCCCAGAAGCTAGGTGTGCTATTTCGCAACAAAAAACTCTATACACCGTAGCAGTTGCTCTTGCTGTATAGAGCGCAAATAAAACCGTGCCTAGAATATTGCTCACACATCTGCGATGCCGCACCAAAGCACAACCTAAAGCTGCTGGATCAATTCAGAAGTGAGTTGTGAGTCTCATCGGCGACCTGGAGTTTACCCAGAATCTGGATAGTCTGGAACACCGCCGAAATCTGGCCGAGATGTCCCTCTTTTACAGATACTTTCACGGCAAATGTTCCCAGGATTCGGCCAGCCTCATCCCGTCCCAAGCCATGCCTGTCTGACACTCACGACAGACGGCAAGAGCGCACCAGTTCATTGTACAAGTGGAAACACCAAGAATCTCGCTTTAGAAGAACTCTTTTGTCTGGGGCATTGCATCACTCTGGAACTCACTCCCAAGACATCTGTTTTCCCCTAATTACAGCCTACAACTATTCAAGAATTGTGCCAATAAGCATCTTTGCACACACACCGCTCGTCGAGCGCCATAGGATCTCCCTTTAGTATGTGTACCAGTGTCATAAATAAACAAAATATAAGGCAGGACTGGGAAGGCGTAACAGCTCCATCATCGGAATTCTAAGCGTCAGAGTGAGTCTAATATTCTGAAGAATGTTTTCATAACCATGGCATGAAGGTTTTTATCGCATGTTCAATCCTTTTTCGGGTCATATTGACTGTTGATGTTAGCTCCTAGATATTTTATAGACGATTTGTTCAATTATTTATCCTTTAATACGTAGCTATGAATTTATTGCTGTCGTTAAAAAAAACAGTACTTTGGTTTTGGAGATATAAAGATATAAATCGAACATTTCGCCGTATGGGCCCAACCTTTTGCCGTCATTATCCGACTAATTATATAAGTATTTCCGCGTACATTTTGTTTGGGCCAATAGTGGCTTCTTCTCTTTCTGTGTCCTTATTGATTGAACTGACAAAATTCATCACTGATTATTTCTTGACCTCTTTCTTTTATTTTAGTGTCTATCAATAGTGATAAGTGCGGTCTGACATCGTCGAAAATTGTTTTAACATGTCGCTGCCTTCTCATAAGCTTCTATGCATATAATTTATTTCGTTATTATTTTCCCTTCAGACTGCTGCTTTAAGATTTCTATATCGACTTGTCACTTCCTTAATTTTGTTATGATGCCTATTAAATATATCATAGTTTTCTCGGACTTGTTCCATTTATAGGCGTTCTGTCGACATCCACTTTTTTGCCTCTTTACATTTTTCTTAATAGTTTTATTAATGTGTTTGTTTTCTCTCCAGCGGTCTCAAATTAAAGATTAGTTTTAAATGGAGCATTTAACATAGTTGAAACGCTCCAAAATTGTACTATTCTATCAAATCTCAAGACTTGACAAAAACTAAGTTTAATTTTAATAGATTCAAACCCTATCATGAATATTTTTCCTTTTATCACTCGTTTACTCACAATACACCCTCACACCAATCAATAATACTATCGGATTCTTCTTTCATTAAGAATGTAACATAAAAATTTCAAAAGGTAAATGGACCCTTCTGGTTGATAAAGACCTTGAACTAATAAAGGTTGGAATAAATAGTAATGATAGAAATTTGTCTTTGACGTACCCCGTATGAACTGAAGTGCAAATTCATGTAAGTTTACTAAATCAAATATCAGGCTCTATAAATAGAAAACACAGGTACCTACAGAAAGAACGGCCGATACAAAGAAATACAATTTTAGAGAAAAACATGGACTTTTAAACGGAGCCACAACAATTTGGAAATTTATTACCGAACATTTAGATGCATCAGATGACGAACATTTCAATGATTGTATTGAAAAGATAACTCATGACGAATAGCGAATGGAGAATTTATTAAAAAAAAAAACAAATTTCAGTAACAACGTTGGTAAATAAAAATCTAAATGCCGTGATTCAAAAACTTCAGAACGATGAAGAAGACTTAACAAAAACATTATGAAATTAAATTGGACTCGATCGGGGACATTAAGTTTTATGCAACTTAAATGACGGGACACAATGTGAAACATTAATGGAAAGTTACTCACTTACTCAAAACACTTCAAATGATTAGATAAACTTTTGCACACCTAAATATGTTTAGGCGTCGAATATGTTCAATTACATTACCAATTGAATTATTGGAATTTTAAGGTAGAGATATCAAGCATTACAAAAGAATAATTTTCCATTCCACATCAAATGTTGCTCAGTATCTCGATAATAAAGAACTTCAGGCATATCAATTAAACTCAAAAATAGTTTTTGTTCTAAATATTTCAGAAAACTATGTGGTCGGTATAAACAATTATTTCTTAAATCATTTAAGACCACAAAGGTGAGGGTGGTAATTAACCTTATAATTGACCACTTTAGTTAGTGGATTGTATCAAAATAGGGTGGTGGGGGTTTTATTCATAGGGTGTGAATTGAGACGTGTATTTTAGGTTTGACGCATTTTAATAATACAAGAATTAATTGGCATCAAATATAAAACCTAATAACTCAAACTACTTTTAAGCATTCATCCTTTCACACATAAAGCTAAATAGGTACTCTACATTCGGTTAACTATTATTAAATGTCTAACAAATATACTTGATTTTTTAAATCTAAAATGAACTAGATAACTCCTTTCTTTGCTGAAATTAATTAAAGTTCTTTTTCAACTAAATGCCTTTCCGTTCACACAAAATACCTTGCACTTTCCGTCTTCTTCAATTATCTCAATTAACTTCACCAAAGATATAAATAAGACTTCGAACAGTTGACTCGAATCTAGTATAGTAATAGATTTGTCTACCACAAATTTCCATACGCCATATTTAACCTTCGTGTAGCTTCAACAAGAGAGACGCTACGAGCTGTATTATCTCAAGGGGGTGTGCTAAAACGCTCAAAAGGTGCCCTTTATCCAAGCTCGGACAGAGGGAACAGAATACAGCAAATATTTTCTAAATATCTATGCAAACCATCAAACTAATGAGAAAAACTACTAAATACTGTGACGTAACACAGGGCACGACTGGGTAAATATAATTGGCGCCCAATTCATACAGAGCTATGACTGGATCGATGCATCACGGTTGAGTGTTTGTAAGGCACTAAAATCAAATTTTTCCTACCGGCGAGGACAGGGAGATTGGAGCGGGAAATTACCCGGAAGCAGATACATTTGAGAGGGTAGAAATACGTTCTTTCTTAATTTGACATATTGTTGTTTACACAACACTGACGGCGACAAAGATATTTTAAATTGAGAACTATTAATAACGATTTCCTTGACGGAGTGACAGCTTATTTGCCAGCGATTGTTGCATATAACGGACTCTACTATATCGACATTCCAGATTCGGACTAAAGAGTAACTGAAATACAATACTTTGAATACACAAAATGCTGGTTACCATAGGTGAAATACATATATTAGGAGTTTAGTTATGGCTCATTCATACTACGGACATACAGGATGCTATCACCAAACTATGCAGGTGAAAAACGAAAGTTATTACCCAAACTAACACAACACTATGCACTTTACCATTTATATCCAATTCTAATATTAAACAGTCGAACCGGACTTTACCATATTTTAGCAGCAACTCATAAGTACATTTTGCGTAATGATCATTAATGCCTAGTTTCTCAAAGTATGGATAACTTTATACACTAGATATCTGGTCCTTCAGAAACCGGGCCTTAGTGTTATACATGTCACCCAAACCTCTGGATGTACAGAGATATGCTCCAACATGCTTCCATATCCGATTGATAGTGTTGCAATATGTAAAGCCCAACTTCTAAAATAGTTAGAACACCTTCCAAGAATCTATCAGACTTCTCTACTTTTCGCCAAAGACATGCGAGAATAAAGACATAATAGCTTACATCATCAACAACATCATTCCGCAAATTCAACCGCAGTGTTGTGCTTTTGTTAGAAGTACAAAGGTCTGTGCTGAATAAATCATAGACATTAATCATTATCCAGAAGCTATCAGGTTGAAATTCTATATGAAAATTTTGATCATCTTCCTGAGAAGATCCATCTGCCAGACCTCAAATCGTTAAAATTGAACAGGATCGTCCATATGTGCCTTACACTTCCGTCTTTCTGTCGTGAGGTCCAAGATTATTTGTGTCATCTATTCTTGATTCTTGTCGCTTACTATGAATCCGATGTCTTGTTCTTGAATTTTCGCTATTTTTGTGTTTATTGGGATTCAAACTGGCTCGCTGCTCTCTACCTGTGCAATTTTCTCTGTTCTTTGCCCAGTATTGACGCTTATCTCTTTTTTCTGTTATGATTTTCCAGTTCTGCGATTATTATTTATTATTATTTATTTTGTCTCCCAGGAATATCTTGAGTTTAAAGTTAATTATGATTAATATCTGATCCAGCGTAGATTTATACAAATCTTATAAGCCGCTTGAATTTTAGGTTCAGCAAAATGAAATCGATCTGACTTCTGACAGTCGTGTCTTTTATGTCTGCAAGTGACGTTCAGGCGTGTTGTTTGAGAAAGCTATTGGTGATTTGGAGATTATTTTCTATGCGGAACTACGCCAATCTTTGTCCCCTGTCATTTCTTGGACCAAGACCATATTCTCTCCATCAGCACCAAAGCTAAATTTAACGTTAAAATCCCCAATGACCATATTTTTTTCGTAGGTCGCATTATTACCTCTATGTTGTTCTAAAATTCTTCGATTACCTAATTTGTCATTTGTGTATACAAATATTTTAAATAAACTACTGGCCATTTGCTCTCGAGCAAGGAAAATTTCCCCTAAATTTAAAACTAAATATTTTCTTAACCAGAGATTATATCAATCTCTTGATTTTAATGGTTAATAGATTTGTCCCTTAAGAAAAAAATTTCAATGTTGGATTTTTTTAAAATGTCAAACGTTTTTATATACAGGGTGTCAAAAAAGACGATGGTTTTTCCTCCAATTTCAATAGCACTTAACTTTCATCATATATATTTTTTTAAACTTTGTCATTGTACATCAATTGAATCACTGGTCCATAGCAAAGAAAACAGTATGTCAAATTTTTGATATCTGCTAAATCGGCATCGACTTTTTGTAAAACCATGCGTTTTTCAACTTTTTGGTAGTTAGGCCACACTCTGCGTTGTATCGTGTAAACCTTGTAAGTGATTATAATACCTTACGAGAAGCTTGTTTATGTTTAGTAAAAAAAATTGTACCTAATTGTTGTGATGCGCAGTGGCGTACTTATAATCACTTATACGTCTATGGTTTATGAGTATCTCACAATTTTTCACGATTGTATTGGAAAGTACTCGCTCGCACATCAAACTAGTTATATTTAATTTGAAGGGTTTCTTAGACACACTGTAAAATATACATGTAGATATAGTATAATATTAAAAAAAAAAAAAAGGAAAAACTTGCTTAATCTAGAGGCGAGTACTTTCCAATACAAAAATATCAGCTAAAATTGTGAGATACTCATAAACAATTATATAAGTGAATGTATGTACGCCACTGAGCTTCATAACATATAGGTACAATTTTTTTACTGAACATAAACAAACTTTTCGCAAAGGTATAATGATAATTACTTTTTAAGTTTGCATGATACAACGCACAGTGAGGTCTAGCTACCAAAAACTATAGAATGAAATCAAAGTTTTACAAAAAAAATCAGTATCTCTTGAAATATAGCAGATATCAAAATTTTTACGAACCGCTTTCTTTGCTATGGACCAGTGATTCAATTGACGTACAGTGCCAAAATTTTTAAAAAACTATTGTGAAAGTTATATGCTATTGAAATTGGCGCAAAAAACACCGTCTTCTTTGACAACCTGTATATATTTTTTTTAGTTTAAAAACCTACCAATGGAAATATTTTCCTAAGGGATAAATCTATTAATCATTAAAAACCGTAGTTCGATATCATGTCTGGTTAAGTAAATATTTAGGTTTAAATTTAGGCGAAATTATCTTTGCTCGAAAGCAAATGGCCAGTAATTTAGCTCATATATAAAGGGAATCGAAAACCTATTTCTAGATACAAATTATACAATGCAAGATGAGACTGTCAATAGGGCAAATATATAGAAGAAGCTATTTTAGGCAAACAGTTAGCTTCTCCGTAAAATATTTTTTGTGGTTATACAGGTATACGAGAAACCGAAATCTACTTTTCTTAAATGGCATATATTTTATATTATTACACTTTTGAGTTTCACAAGATGAAAAAGAAGCAATTGCACTTTCCTCTCAAACTTTAAAGTAATGTACACAAGCAGTGGCGCTGGTGCCATCTTGAGTTGGTTCCATACGATAAGTTGTTAAAAGTTAGGATAGGTAAGCGCAAACATCCATTCCATCTCCAACCTCTATAGCTATCCAGAATGTCTAAGAGCTTGATTTTCATTTCCTAAACTAGTATTTTATAGATTGGGCTTAAAATTTTACGTAGAATCCAAAAATATGATCCGCCACACTTTTTCTGGCTAACCTGTACAAAAAAAAAATATTTTTTAGCGATATTACCAGACATTTGCCATGTATTTCCATGAAATATTTTCGGTAAATATTAGCTGGCCCGCTCTTTACAATATAATATGAGATATAAACAAATATTCACGATGCTCACAGAATATCGGGTTAAAAATAAATGTATTTTATTTCTGTGATTTATATTCATATTACTTTTTAAAACATAAATCTCAATTTTCTGCTCCAAACCAATACACTCCTGGAGAAAAAACGGACAAACAAAACTTCGTTCAAAGTCAATCTTAACAAGCTTTTTAAGTTATGCATCGATTTTGATAATTTTTATATCGGTTTATAAACCTTTTTTTCATGATTATTATCTCATATTGAGTTCGCAAAAAGCTTTAATGAGTTTGCTGCTATACAGTGCAAAACTAAAAGCTGCATTTGGTTCAATATTTCTGAACGCTCGTGGAAGAATTTCATGGAGATTCCATATACAGTTTGCGTATATACAATAACTCACCTTACAACGATTTCGCGGATGTTTGAACAAATTTTGTATTAAACTAAAAATTTCTATCTTAAAATTTTTGGTGACAGATACACAAACCCGAATAAATTCGGAACTGCAAGAATTATTATGTATCTAGATTTTGTTACCAGTCGAAAATGTGAGAAGCAAAAAATATTCTATTCTACATTAGAAAGTCCATTCGAATACATTTAATACCTAGCTCTCGTATTAATATATGTCTCAACATACGTACAGTTTAAAAACATATCCTATTTAAAAAATAGAATCAAAACAAATGCGGTAATGAAAGATACCCCAGGCGCCAATAAAGCAAAATTAAGGATGTCAAAGAACATCTTTAAAATCGAAAAAATGCAATTACGTGTTGGAAGTTAGGGCCACGCTGCCATCTTGTTATCTATTTATCTTATGAGCGTTTGGGGAGTACTTACTTTTAAATTCCCGCTATTTGTGAATCTTCGTGTTTGGATTTAGAGATACTCAACTGTCCGCATTGCGTCGCCGGTGGTGGCACTGAGTTATGGCAACATTTAACTTTTTTACGTTTCCCCTTCGAGAATAAATTAGTTTTATGTTGAGATATTTCTAAATGCAAATCACATTTTTTTCGTGTTTCGCTACACCAAAGCGATTATTCGTGGTTGTTTTTTATCGTGTTTTTATCCGTAAATTAAAGTTATTTATCTTTGCGTTATCTTTTGCGTAATCTCCTTTAGCTGGCAGCGTTTTGTCAGTTGTGCTGCGAGCCTGAGAATTCGTGAAGCTACGGTCCACTTAAGTGCTTTCATAGAAAGAGGGTAAAAAGTCACTTTGAAAGGGCAGTAACTCTTTTTATATTATATATTATCGGTTGTAGAATGCATACCAAATTAGTTACCAATTGTTTTCTTAGCCTCATGAAAGTGTCCTGTCACAAATGTCTGCCAAATGTTATTATTGACACGCAAGAACCATCAATAAGAGTATCTTTAAAATAGGAATGGTAAATGGAAGGTAATAAATAATTTAAATGTTAAATATTAAAATAAATACTTTGTTTTATTTTCGATTGCAATTTCACATTATTTATTTACAGCTCTAGACCATGGGGTCGATGTTTTATTAAACTTTCAGTATATACTGACTTGGTCACAAAACGGTATTTATTCTCAGGATTATAAATAATTAAACACATTGTGAAATAAGGATTTTAGAAGTATGAATATAATATAATAAACCCCGCCTGTTACTAAGTTGAAGATTAAAAAATTGTAAATTTAAATCCATTTCGTAATAAAGTAATGCCTCACCGTTACACTCTATTCAATGCCGGATTTTTGGAAAATAATAAAGTGGACATGAAGCGGATGGAAAATAATGATGTTTTTTATCGAATTTTGATGATTGTAAAAATCTCAAATGAATATGAGTATATATGTAAGCTATAATGCACAATTTATTGATAAATAAAAGCACTTTTCTGCCAAATAATAATTTTTATTACATAACTAATTTTACTGCAGTTCCTAAAGACAATTTTCCTTCTTTCAGTTCCATTGGAAGAAGCACACGGCGTTCTTGGCAAAAAGAAAGGATTACCCTGTAATATTACGCCAAGGGATCGGCAAGATGCTGTAGCAATGGTCTTGTGGTTTAAAGAAAGTATAGGAGAGCCTTTATACAGGTAAGAATATTAAGTATTCGACCCAGTCGATAGCCCTTTTAATTGTTTTTAAATAAAAAGTCTAATAAAGTGACACTATGTAAAAATATCACAGATTAAAACTCTGATGCTATTCCTGTGATTTCGCATCTCGAAAATTAGTTTATTACTATGAAATTATATATCATTAGATTATTTTCTTTCTCTTAACGTTTTTTATTTTGTAGGCAAATGTAAAAAATTTACAAAGCGGCAAACTGGCCAAAATTAAAATTAAAAAACAAAATTCTGTCACCAATATTAAAAGCAGCAGCTTTTTAAAATACATTTATTTAAAGCTGTGATGCACAATATACTCCCATTTTGGTCTATAAAAGTGTAACGTTAATACGACAATACTCAATGTAAATTTAAACGTAATTCGTGGAAGTTATCGTTGACCGTATGGACGTAAGGTATAATAGCAATAGGGATATTGCTTCTATACGGGATTTCCCCGTAACATCTCCCCGACAACTTAAAATGGAACACATTTTGAATGTTAATAGCTTTCTTGTTTGCTGATAGATTTTATTGTTTTTTTTTTGATAATGATATGTTCTTATTTTCGGTTTAGAATCAGTCCTAAATTATATATACATAGATTTTTATATTGATCAGCGCCTTCGCGGCGCACAACCTACATATTGGCAATAAACCAAATAGCTATTTTTATATAACACCATGTATACCTGTAACCTGCACCTGTACTTGTAACATGTATTCGTTATGGAACTTGAAACTTCGAAAACTGTACCTCATTGTCTACGATAACTGAGATATAAATTAGGTTTCGAGTGCATTAAGAGGAATTTTATTATTATAAACATAATTTCATTTTAAAGATATATCAGCCGAAGATGCTCTTCAAAATCAATGCCGCCGTGTTGGAAGATAGCGGCATGACGAGTTGGCCGTTTGATCTTTTTATGTCGATATTGGACGTTTTATTCAAAAAAATATTTTATATAACTTATAATAAAAGCAGAGATTATAGCATTTTATTACTAATAATTATGGTTCTAATAAAACCTAAATAATTGCCTCCTCCAAAAAGCTGGCTACGCCACTGCACATAGTACTTTGACACTTTGACAACCAAACCCAAACTCGTATACAAGGAGTACATATTTTTTTATATTCCTTATTTATGGGTTTTACCCGTTAATTTTGGTGAAATGGTCGATGCGCAATATGCTAAAATTTACGTCAGCTATATTATTCTTGCCTGCTGTTCTTATATACATGCTCCACAACCCAGCCCTAATACATTTGCCACTGCACCTTTTCGATCCATCTGCGCCTTCCATCCTCAAAGCCTGGCTACGCCACTACATTTGGGACTCACTTTGTGTTTGTGTACAAAAAGGTCGAATATTTAAAAGACTGAATGCTTTATTGCTAGGTCCAATTTCAACATTCAGATATTAATAATGGGATTAAGCAGTAGAGACGGCGCCGGCGCTTGCAAGCTATGGTTGAAAATGTATTGACCCTACACTTATTTTTATTTAAATTAATTAATAGTATGGTTCGTAAACAGTATTCAATAACAATTTCTGCTTGTTTCAAGGAGTAAAATTCACAATTTAATTGTTTCTAAAGGTGTTTTGAAGTTTGAGTTAGTTAGTTAGTGAGTTTTTCTACAGCTCTTTAATAGTTTCCGAGCACCTTCTATCATAAAATATTTTTAAAATGACCAAACGAGCTTTTTTTATTAATAAAAGTGAGCTTTAAAAACTGACTAAGTATCAAACTTTCTGTAGGCCATCCCTTTCAATACATGTCATTGTGTACTTCTTCCCTTCTCGTTAAATCGTTTAGAGCATTTCATTACAAAAAATTACATCAAGTAAGAATTTTGTAATTATCCTGCATTAAGTTTCTAAAAAACGTTTTAAATAACATTTTTAATGCATTTTACACATATGGCGATTATTTATTTCCCCAGCTATTTAGTATGTACAGAAATAAAATCGCTTGGATTACTTTTTAAAATTGAAACTAATTAAAATCTGGATCAAGTTCAGTCAAAATCTTGGCAAAAATGAAGATTGTAAATTATATTAAAAAGAAATATATTTTTATTTGCGTTAGAGTAAACGATATTTTTGAAAAATATTTATCAAAACCTGATAGAAAATTAAGATTCAACTACGCGGCTACAATTTGGTACAAAGGTATAAAAATTGAACATTTTTCTCATGACAAGCCTGATTCCCACAAAAAAAAAATGATTGTTGTAATTCTATTGGAGAAATTTTCAGGCGGATGTCACGTTGCTAACTTTATAAATTTACGTAATTTTTCACTTTCAAACAAGCCATAACTGATGCGAAATTAAGTTTTAGTTAAGCGGTCGAACAAAAAAATTTACCATTTAATACCTACTTTAATGATGAACCTCTATAATTCTGATATAATTGCTTATGCTGGCTACTGATTGATTTTTAATATTCTGAAGAACCAATATCCGCAAAGTTATTTCCTTTCGGGAAGTTAATGAACGTGTAGCCTGCAAAACGGCATTTTATGCTTTTCTTGGCTCAAAACCGAACGCAATAAAAACAATGCCGCAACCGAGAATACTACACATCAATGAGCAATCAAAACATAATACTGAGGTTTATATTCCCTTGTCAAAATAGGAGAAACCTGGAAAACGGGCGTTGATCGTTCTCTCATTTATCTCGGGAAAAGTTGCAGGTGGGATTCTCCCACGGCAGCAAGGCCGATTATTTAGGGTGTACAAATTAGCTTCCAGACAGACTTAAAGTGCACTTTGGGTCCAAGTCTCGCAAGGAATTCTAAAGGATTAAAACTAAATCCGAATTGATTTGCCAAGAACAGCGCTTTCTTGGGAGTTTGCATGTAATTCCATAGAGAATTTGCAGGGAATGAAAAATCTCAGATTGAGGATTAGGACTAGTATTAGATTTGAGAAAATTTACATTCACTTACTAATTTTAATCAAGATTAGCAGCAGCCATTGCTTGCGGCATTCGGTTTTTCGAAGTAAGAACACGGCCTCTATTTCAATTTGAAAATGAAAAAGCCGAAGCAGGCAGGTAAGCTATGTGCAAAAATTATGATTGCATGAAAATTATATACGTAGCTAATGTATATGGCAATATATGGGATTCACGATAATTAGGTCTATGACAAATCAGATGTTTACCTTCAGACAAACCATTGGTAAATAATAAACACTTAACGATGATCTATTGGACTAAAGTTAACGGATTGACTAAGAGGCTAGGATTTAAATAAATGGATCACGGATATTACCAAGAGTAGTAAATACTCTCACACATTCTCGAGATAAGTAGTCGTCCCAAACATAAATTCGCATTGTCGCCTTTATTATTTAGCATCATAAAACGGCGGAGAAGAAATCACATATTGGAGAAAATGACACGAATTTGCGTTTGGCTTACCCTGAAAATGCAATGTGCATAAACGATTTATTTGCTAAGACCGAAAACACCCGCCGAACACCTAAAAAGATTTGCACATGTTGAGAGTTGATGCATACATTATTATGATTTCGGAAAATTCAAATGCTTTATATATTAAGATATTTTGAAGTTAAAACTTCTTTTGCTGCGGTCAGCATACATCTTTCTGAGCAGTGAAAGAGACTGCGCCGTCACACGTCAGCCTATCTAACGCTCATTCGGATAAAGTCGCTCCGAGTAGACAGACTATTAAAGTAAAAATCTCGTTTGACGCGTTTAGCACAATATTTTTCCTTGGTTTCTCGAAACGATAGTAGATATTTTTAGGCAACCAAAGATCATTTATTTTTGGCGATACGAATTTTCGTTTTCGAGTTAGTAGGGCATATGTGCCACTTTTCGTAATTTTGCTTTCAAAAAATTAAGTAATTTTGACGAGATTCTCTGGACACGTTTCTTCTGACGTTCTTCCTATTCCCATTAAAATTGGTGAAAATTGGAAAATCGAAAAAAAAACCCTCGAAAAAGACAAGACTATAGTTTGGTAAGGAATTTCCAGGAGAAAAACTTTCTAGATGTGTCGAAAATGTTGGGAAAATGGACTTTTGAGCAAAAATGTAAAACCATCGATTTGTAGAAAAAAAATGAAGGTTTTAATTTTTTTGCCGAATATTTTTTTATAAAAAACTCGATTATCTATCGTACAAGAAACTGCTTTTGATTTGTTGGTATTTTTCATACAGGGGTGACCTAGTTAAATTTAAAGTTTTCGCTATTTCGCGATGTGTCACGACACCTCACCACATAATATTTTATTCTGGAAAATTGAATAACCTGGAGCAATAAAACTTCCGTGCTTTAAAGAGAGGGCTACAAATACAACATACCAAACAATCACAAATTCGTAAACCTCGATATCTCTGCTATGAAAAAGTTTTATAACGATTCTCTGTACGAGGCCGGGAAACATGAGGAAATCTGTGATAAAGGGAAACATGCAGATATTCGTAAAAACGTTCTCAACTGTTCCATACTTCGGCATATTTACGAGTTTGAATAAATAGTTTGCTTTTGATGCATTATAGGAAATTTCCAATATTTTGACATTACAGTTAGGTTAAAATATGTAGATTGATACATGTCATCACGTGAAATCACTTTGAAAACGATTAGAAGCAGGAACGGGTCTGGATCGAAAAGTTTGGACATTTTTTGGTGATTAAGTGCAGTAATAACCATATTATCTAGAAGTCGTAGAAAAGCGGGATTTTCTAATTTTAGCAAATAAAGCGACACTTTTTATAACTGGCAGAGGTTTTGAAAAGTTTTAATAACAAGTTACGAAAAGAAAAACTTCTTGTAAGTGAATGCGCAAAGATCTACGCAAGGCATCTACTCGATTTTGAAGATGTTTTTAATCTTATATGGTGGTTAAGTTAGATTAAAAAAAATTATTCGCAAAAATGGAATAACATTTATTTCGAGAGACACTACACTTCCAACTTTAAAATATTGTTTTCGACTTATAACGTAGGATTGATTATACTCACGAAAGATATGATCCCGTCACTTCTACGTCCGAGAGCTAGCGTCGAAAATGTGCAAGACTTTTCTGAAAACTAATATTTTCAGATTGGGTTACATTTTAGTGATGGAAAGTTACTGTAGAGTCAGTGTTTCAGATTCGATCTTGGTCGATTTTCTAAACAAATGTGCTCTTAGGCACTAAAATTTACCATAGGGCTAGTTCTAAAGTCATTTTGTAAATAAAACAAAAAGCTTTAGCTTTAGTTATTTTACTTGAAAACAACTGGAAGCTCATAAGTAAACAAAATATAAACAGTGAATTATTGCACGTAGTCAGTGCTACGATATAAACAGTCGAGGCACAGTTTCGACCTTGAAAAATATGACATAATTACAACTCAAAGCATTGCATAAATAGTAGTAATACTAAACTAGTATATGATTATAAATATAACCTTGAAGCTATGTACAGTTAAATGTCTGTTTAGAGTTCCTGCGGAACAGCTACGTATCAGCTCGGTTAGCTGATCTAACTGATATGAAATACAATAATATACAAGCAATAATAACAGGATAAATATTACCTTAAAGTCCACCTATAAGCTACTATGTACAGGGTGTCCGGTTATAAATGTAACCCCCCTTTAACTTTTTTATTTGCCCTCGTATAAAAAATGTTAAATACAAAAGTTGTAAGGATTTTCACACAATTTTCTGCGGTGTTACTAGAAAAACAATTATCGAAACTCTACTGTACAGAATAAATTAATGTTTTTTTAATGGGACACCCTGTATATTATTCTGTATATCGATAGAGCTCTTTAAGGCGAGTTCAGTAATATAAGGTTTGTTGGGTCTAGCTATAATAGTTACCACGTAAATTGCAAGAATGTCGGGTATCTGATTATTACTGAACCCCTCTCCTAAATTATTTATTTGGTGAGCTAGAAAAAAACTCTTCCTTCAAAAGCTTTTCTGATGTTCAATTATTTTTCTAGTAACACCGCAGAAAAGTTTCTGAAGGAACCTACAACTTTTGTATACAACATTTTTTTCTAGCTCACCAAATAAAGAATTTAGGAGAGGGGTTCAGTAATAATCAGATACCCGACATTCTTGCAATTTACGTGGTAACTACGTTAGCTAGACTCAACAAGCCTTATATTACTGAACTCGTCTTAAAGAGCTCTACCGATATCCGGAAGAATATACAGGGTGTCCCATTAAAAAAAACATTAATTTAATTTGCACAGTAGAATTTCGATGTTTAATTGTTTTTCTAGTAACCCCGCAGAAAACTATATGAAGATCCTTACAACTTTTGTACTTAATATTTTTTTGTACGAGGGTAAATAAAAAAGTTAAAGAGGGGTTACATTTATAACCGGACACCCTGTACACTATATTCACAATTGACGAGAAACGTTCAATGTTCAGCAGGTTATCTTCCAAAACTGGGGGAAAGTCACTTTAAAAAACACTTGCTAGGTCTCTCGCTAGCTTCTATATACAATGTACTTTGATTTCTTGCAAATAGGAATGACTTGAATGTTGTATGTACAGATGGTATGCAGTTAGTGCATATGGCATGACATGAATGCCTTGTGAATGCGGCTTCTTGGTACACTCATGAATGATTACTAAATATGCCATGCGGGTAACATAAGTAAGCTGTAATCCGCGTAGGGGATATAGCATTTGTGAAAACTTGAGTATATTGGCAGACTAGTGCCGTTTAATCCTTATATGAGAATAAGGCCTGAGTAAGTATGCAGACTAGTGCAGAGTAATCCTTATATTAGAATAAGGCAAGAGTATAGCAACCCAGTGTTATACTCGTGATAGAGAATGTTGAAAACCCATGGGCAAGACCATTGGGGACGACTGTACAGCGATGATACAGCGTCTGAGAGAATGTGAACGTAAACGTGTGTGTTTACTTACTTGAGGTACGAGACATGGCTCGATTGTAGAATTCCCATGGGCAAGACCCTTGGGGACGCCAGCACAACGATGGTACAGCGTCATACTTGTGAGATTAATGGCAGTCAGGGTGCCGACAAATACCTGTTGGTAGGCTAAAGATGACGATGACTATGGCAGGAAACCACT
>MU182782.1:27637-41290 GCA_016904865.1 Pissodes strobi | reverse complement strand
ACCTGTTGGTAGGCTAAAGATGACGATGACTATGGCAGGAAACCACTATGTCACTTGAGTAGCGAACTAGAGAGATCAGTGGGTCTCAAAGCGTGAAAACTGGCCCGACATGGTGGCTTGACGCCATGTCGGCGGGAACAGCGCCTTTTTAGCGACTTACATGGTGGAGAGTCGAGATGCTACTTCATACTGAATTCTAGAATCTAGAACGTGATCGTGATCAACTCGAAGGAGTTGTTACCACCTCTTTGTCTCCGCTCCTTTTGGCGGGATAATCGGACATAAAAAGGGCAATTTAAGGTCTGTTCCAACTGACCATGAAAACCGTACATGGGACGGTAATTTCCAGTAGCATAATTCGTTTGTCAACATGACATGTGGTTTATCGCCTTCAAAAGTGAAATTGACAACTGGAAATGACGGTCCCTCGTACGGTTTTCTAGTCTGTTGGAACAAGCCTAATGTAAATATAGAGATATTGTGTAAAAACTTAGCATGGCCGGTTGTGTAAATTAATATTATGAATTTTAATACAAATCCGGTTGAAATCTGCTGACTAGTGTTCATGAAATCGATTATTAAAGATCGGAATTTCAGTTACTCCCTAAAAAATCCTAAACCTTCCTAACTATAATGCTAGGAAGTTTTAGGCTGGGTGAAGTGGCTATCCTGGAGGATGCTCTGTGATTGGTCGGATGAGTTTAGAGGCCGCTTTACTGTTAGCTTTCTAGACTGCCCGAAGTAGTGGATAAACGTTGTAACCAAGAGATGGCGTTCGTAGTATGCCATGGATTTCAATTTCTTTGGAATGCGAGGACAGTGGCGTGGAATATTAAATTGTACGAAGTTAAGTCGTTAGATTTGAAAGCGTGTTCAAAAATGGGTTTTGAATAGTCAGCACTTCTCCCATCGGGACACCTGGCGTCGGGGCGCTCGCAAAGGTGTAATATTAATTAACATCTCTAAACGGTGTTTTCAAAGCTCAAAATTGATGCAAAATAAACAAATGTAACAAAGAACAGGAACCAACAGTCAGACAGAAAAATATAGGGACACGTAGCGTCAGCACTACAATATACCCGTCAAAAAAATTATGTGAGTCTAAGTGATTTGTCAAGGCTCAAATTCTCCAAGACATTAATTAAAACCATAAAGTTAATGAAGGAGATAGTCAGACTCATTTGTAATGGGCCCACGTCAATCAGCAGTCAATAGAATGGAGAATGGTAACTGCGCGCGGCATTATACATACAATTATATATTTGTATGTCTTAACTCAATATATGTCATTTATTTTACACAAAAAAGATGTAATTTAATTGTCTTACAACAGAAAGAATGAAAGGGGCAAAAAACATCTAATCTTCAGAATCACTGCTGCCGCCGTGTTCTTCGCCACTATTCAGTGTTAAGCAATATGTTACATTACTAAGTAAGGTTGTTAATCACGATCTTTAGACCGTGATCGTAAAGACCCGAATAATTATTTTTTCAAATCAGCTGGAAGCAATTCCTAGTTATAGGTTTTGGAGTAAGTAAGTATGTCGCTTAAAATAGATCTGAAATTTTCAGTATGCAAAATGATGTCGTGTTTCCTGGGATACCAGATGCATTGCCACTTAAGGAAGTATATATCTATACGTTTGGGATATTTTACAACCCCGCAGTGCAAGAAGGACCGCCCATCCAGAAAAACGAGAATTATAACCCTCTAACAAACTACAAACTGAAACTCCAATATAAACTAAGCTAATTATTTGTGGGTATAACGTTCTACATTTTAACTGATCTCTCTTTTTCTCCTTCTACGTCACCTCGCGCGTCGCGTCGCCTTGTTGTGGTTGAATCTAATTTCCTCAATTTGACTTATTTGTATTTATTGTCAATAGCTCATGAACTTAGACAATATCGTTGTTATTCCTTAGCCATAGATTAACAACTAATTAAGTCGTTGAGAGCAAAATTTTACCAAAAATTCAAAACGTTGGAAATAATTACCATACTTTTAAAAGTAAAACAGGAAATGCAGTTGATAGATCATTAGATGAATAATATGAAAAATCCTAACTTGACCTAGTCATAATACCATAAAATGTGAAACAAAATCGCGTAGTTTTTTTCAAAGGTCAGTTGCTTGCAACTTTCGGAGAAGTAACCCCTGACATGTTTGTGCTTGTCATATTTAGCGGTTTTTTTTATATTTTTACTTGTTTGGACTAAATCATATTTTTTATGAAATGGTTCAGTATATTAGAAAAAAACCGTGACTGACACGGGGTCGTCGCTTGTCAGATTTTCGGTCCGAGGCCCCGTTGCAGAGATATCGGCAAAAAACGGTTTTTTCCGAAAATCTCCCCGCCGTAAGGCGCACCTACCGTAAAAATTTCGACCCCCCCGCTCTTCCTATCCTATTCCCCCCCAATTAATTATTTTATTTTTTCTTCTCCCCCCTCTCCTGGCCTAACGGGAGGTGTACGGAGTTCAGTTTTCGTCCAGGATCCTCATTTTACCTCGACTACACTTCTTTAGCTTTCACCTGCATTATAATTTCTTGATTTTTATTTCACTTCGGTTTTCAGTTTCGAAAATCGTAAAAATCAATGTGAAACTTTTTTAGCGTGGGAAAAGTCAGAAAAACTGAAACGCTTATCAAAGTGAAACGCTTACCAAAGTTGAAACGGTTATCAAAGTGAAAGAGGCCTTTAATTAAGCATGTTCCAGTATAGCTTCAAGGTTGAATTTTCAGGACATGGAGCTGGGATAAAATGAGGCTCCTAGACGAAAACTGAACCCGCCTGTTCCGTCAGGAGAGGGAGGAGAAGAATAAAACTAAAATAATTAATTTCGGGAGGACGGGAAGAGCTACAAAGTCGAAATTTTTATGGTCGGCGCGCCTCATGGGGGCTACCTTTGAACATATAGTGGAACCGGAGCTCTAATTTAAGGGGGGATTTCGAAGAAAAATCCGTGTTTTGCCGATATCTCCGCAACGGAGCCTCGGATCGAAATTCTGACAATCGATGACCCCGTGTCACAAGGTCATCAGACCCCATAGGGTCATCCGTGGGAGGGAATTATACCCTCCACCCCCACCTCCCCGGATATCCCAGATATTTGCATAAAATGGGGAGAAATTTAAAAGAAAACGTAAAAAATTATTCGGAAAGCTAATAAAAGTATTATAAATCGAAATAAAAAAAAATTAAGCAAAAGAGTTAGAGAAACGCGGAGAAAAAAAGGCTAAGGTGTTCAGCTACGAAATGGAAGAAAAAAATGCTCTATGACAAAAAAAAAACAAAATTTTTTGAAAAATGGGAAAAACATTAATAAAAAAGTTTTAAAAATGTACGGAAAGTTAATAATAGTAATATAAAACGAAAGAGTGAAAAAATATATTGAAAAAAAACTGCGATTGTGCGGGAAGTTAAAATAAATTAATAATAAAAAAGTTAGAGAAACTGTTTTCGGCGACAAAAAAGTGTCGAATCGGGAGCAGAAGTTAAGAAAAAACCTTAAAATAATAAAAGCTCAATTCCTAATATATCTTTCAGAAGTCTCAGTTCAGTTGTGTGCTCACAAAGGTGAGGTACGCAATTTTTTTTTATTTAATGACCAGCGAATAGTTTAGAAAAATATTATGTAATATTCAAGGCTCTTCTGGAAACAAGCAACATATAGAACTATATTTGATTGCTTTACTTTTTTTTGTAATTTATTTATTATTATTTGATTTTCTGCTCATACAAACAAACAACTTATTATGTTTGAGAATATGTTTTTCGTCAAAAAATAAACATTCTGTTCATTCCTCTATTATTTTCATTATTTAACTTTTTTGCTTTGTTATTATTATTATAATTATTCGTACTAATTTAAATTTTTCGTAAATTTGTGTACAATGTATACCTACAAAACTAGCCTGTTAATTACATTAATTTTCATTTTGGTTAATCAATTTCGTTTAATGCGCATCACAAATCTATTTTCTCTTAATTCTGCCCTGGTCTAAATGCTACACCAAAAATATGCTAGGTGCATGACTTCAATTATGATTATACCAGGTTTTATTTATACAAGAAAATAAGGCTTTCTTTCACAAAGTCACAAGGTTCAAAAACGGAGGTAAAACATCGCTGCTAACATTTAATTTGTCGCTTAGTTTAGTAGAAACAAAAATAAAACATGTTTTAGTTTAGAAATTATTTTCTCTAGCTCATATTCTGAAATTAGCGTAGATAGTGTTTCTTTAATAATATATTAATACTAACGTTCCTATCGTAAGTTTTATGGAGGTCATTATTTTGATGGTGCCATTATTTCCATATTGAATAAATTATAACCTGATGGGTTCAATGGCCATCTCGGTGGAGATAATCTTAAAGGTTGGCTTCCATATTTTCTATAAAGGGGGGAGATTTACGATGGACGTTCAGGTCCAGTAATTATCTTTAAAGGGCTTTTGGATCGAAACATATTGAGCGTGATTTTCATGGCTACAACTCAATAATTTATTTCTTTTAGTCTAGAAATTATTTCTTCTAGTTTATATTCTGAAATTTGCGAAAGTAGTATTTCTTTAATGATATAAAAATGTCTAACGTTCGTGTCGTAAGTTTCATGAAAGGTCATTAGTTTAAAGATGCAATTATTTCCATATTGAATAAAATATGACCTGGTGGGGTTTAATTGCCATTTCCCTGGAGATATTCTTAAGGTTTGGCTTTCCATCTATTCGATGAAGGGGGGAGATTTGCGAATAATATTCAGATCTGCTAATTATCTTTAAGGGGCTTTTGGACCAAAATATTTTGGGTGCGATTTTCATGGTTTTAACTCAATAATTTATTCGTTCTAGTTTAAAAATTATTTACTCTGGATCTTATTCTGAAATTGATGATGACAGTGTTTCTTTACTAAAATGGAAATTACCATCGGTCGTATGGTAAGTTTTATGGAGAACATTAGCTTGGAGAGGCCATTATTGTTACAATGACCTGGTTGATTCAATCACCATCTTCTCCGTGGAGATATTCTTAAAGGTTGGCTTACCATATTTTCAATGAAGAGGTCCAATAATTATATCTAAGAGGCTTTTGGATCAAAATATTTTGGGCGCATATATTCTTGATTGCAAATCAATAATTCATTAATTTAGTATTTTACAAATATTATTGTACAACCTTATCTTCTTTTTGTATTAGGCCGCGTTGAAAGCTTTTTTTAAACAGAAAATTGCAGCAAATTCTTATACCTTCGATTGTCCGTAATAAATGATTCTATTTCCAGAATCGATCTCCAGAGTACATTTACTTTAATTTCCTCTTTCCTTTCATTCGTGATCATGCCGTATTCTAACCAGAGATAATCAAAAGTAGGTTGTTTATTATTTCGATAGCAATTCCGTGGGTGCGCTCCTTATCGATTTCGATTAGGGAATGTACAAAATACATTAGTCTGCCAGCCAAAAATAATGCTCGTCTATTAGTGATTTAATGGGCCTCAATTAGACTACCTTGGAGAAAATATTGCGAAAAAGTTTTTTGGTGTTTCAGTTATTTAACGGCGGTGATAAATCTATTTCCCACCTCAAGTGATAAATGATTCGGTCGAAGCGTTCTTTTTTTGAGATTTGCAGACGAATTAAGCCAAAGCGCGAACCTTAAACTCATTAGTTTTGGTACAGTTTTTGCATAAACCTTGCAAGAATTTTTTTGTATTTTTCAGTAAGTGACAATGTATTTTAAGGTGATATCAATATTTATTTTTAATAAGTATTTTCTGTTTTTAGAAAACTAATTGAGGATGGGGATCTGGTTTTTGGTTGCATTCTAAACGCTGCCAAACGCAGAAAATAATTTTTCCCATTTCACTGAAAGATTCATGTGGTTGGTTTTCTCTTTAGCTTGCATTAGAACTTAACATACCTATTTTGAAAGTAGAATCTGTATTCTTAAATTTAAAACATTAACTATTTCATACTTTGGAATACCTGCGGACCAAAACCAATCCAACCGCTATCGCCGGTACAGCTCCGAAATGTTCTATGGCCATCTCTCATTTTCGAACGTTCTCTTGACAGATGTCAAGGACAACTTTTGGCAATTCATGTGGGATTGACAATGTGACCAATGATAACGAGTAGTCTCCCCTTTTAACCGGTGCACGCGTAGGGAGAGAAAATACAATTTTTCGAAATCAACATATTATCATTTTAATTTTTGACCCTCGGATCCAGCATGCTTAATAATTTATCTTGAGATAGATTGGCAACCATCCTGTCATTAATATTTTCACGTATTTTCGGCAATATCGTCTCAAAAAGTATTTTATGCAAATTGAGGTTACCGTTTTCAAAAGTTACCTATATTACCTATATCTTTGTATTTCTATATAAGATAGTTAAAATTATTTATAATTAAACTAGAGTCCTTCGCCCGGTCTTTCACTAGCCTAGAGATTTTCTCAAGGTTCATTTCTACCTGTTTGAGACTCCTTCTGTCGCACTGATGTTGACACATATGGCGTGACGTGCAGCTTCACATTGCTCAGTAAAGCGCTAATTGGGCTAGGACCCAGCTAAGTGGCCGTATAAGTGGAGAAATATCCATTAACCACTGCCAGTGAATTCCAATTTCCGTATGACCTGCATATGAAAATGACATACAAGTCCGTATAATTATTTACCTTATCTTTATCGAAACTACCGTTAAATGCCTTTTTGTTATTTATTATCTTTTATCCTACCATTTCTTACCATATATTACGGAATTTTTTCATTATCGTATCGATATTATCTTAGTTAGCAAATGTCTTGCTATTCTCTTTGTAATTATCTGATTTACTTTTTAGTACTACGTACATTTACTTAGATGCTACTCACTTCCTGTAATTTACTGTAAATAGACCGTCTTACATATCTATAACTTTAGGTTTTTGTCCAGCAGGTTTGCCGAATTGAGCTCACTTCGATTTTTACTGTATGTATTCATTAAGTATATATTTTCTTCACAGGTGAATTTAATTTGATTTAATATATATTTTTGAAATATTTATTTGTCCACTCGCTGCCATGGGATTAATTTATAATTGTTTTTTTAATTAGGGTGATAACCTTTATTTAATGAGGCGTTCTCCAATTACCTGTTAATTAGTCAGAACTATAAAAATTCAGGTTTTAATTAAGAATATTTTAAGAAAGGAACTAGGCAGCATTAATGATTTAGAACATAAAATTAGAGGTTGGTGATCTTATAATTTTGGTGATACTAATTTTATTAATATTTTAAATACGATTCCATAATCTCAATTGGGCTTAAGACGTAATTTATTTTCAATTGCACTCGTTATGTCTGAGAATATGCTTAATATTTAAATAAATACTTTAATTAGGATATTTGATGTTTTTGATATGCTGAAGTCAAGGTCAGGTTGGGTTTATGTAATTTCTTCTTAGAGAGGATATTTTTCAAAATTTTAGTACCCTAATTTCAATGCTTAAAATTCGTTGATAAATTATTATTACAAAATTTAGGGGCGCCTTCGCCCAACTGTCTACTCTGCAACCTACTCCTATAAATATTATCACCGCTGAGTGAACCAGGCATGTGGACCGGTAATTAACTAGTAGCGTTACAATATCGGATAGCTGTTATCAATATTTTGGATAAAATAAACTCCAATTTCTTTCTATGAACAAATAACACAGAAAGTTATTAATTTTGAAAAAAAATTACAGAACAAATATCTTGCCTTTAAAAAACGTGTTTTAGCTTTTCCTTCATTTAGAAGTCATATGATATGCATTCATACTACACTATAATTTTTCATTTTAAATCGCGTATTACAGTCGTGTTTATTACATGCCAGGCAATGTTTTAATGGTTTTGTAAATGAATGTCATTAGACTTGGAAGTTATTTTCATTAGTTTCACAATTGCCTAGATTCAGATATGTTGAAACACTTCACATTGCTAGCACAATACAATTGAGTGTTTAAGAACAATGCCTAAGTTGTCACTACGACCTTCTGTACTGTGGGTCTAATTTAAGAAATTGGGTTTGCTTCGTTGAAAATCATTTTTGATATTCTGTCCTTGTTTGTACTACTGTCCTTAATATATGTCTCATCAGCGTGAGTTGAATGAAATCCTCCCCGTCTTTTTATCGACCGGATGTGAGCTTCATTTCTCGCGAGAAAGGTAGCGGATATCCTTGTAAACAGTATATTTCTTCTTCTTTTTTTGCTGAACTTCCGGTCGTTAAAATAGGGTGCCAGGGATATAAAGAGATATATTCTCCGAGTTAGCAAAATATGCATTTTGCTCTCAATTAGATTCATCTAACTACCAAGATATGTATTTACCCCGCCGCGCGCCGTCGCACACTGGTCAATTTGCGATAATTAGAGCCATGACACACACAGCGGTTTTTGCCGAATCGGCTGGCGATACTTTGCAAATGGGGAAAAACACACGGCGGCAATTGACGAGTCGCTGCTTGTTAGCCGCCTCGGCACGTCATCTGATGCATGCGCCGCGCCGCGGCAAAAACAGCGGTGTGTGTCATGGTTGCCGACTCGGCAGCCGATTCGGCAAAAACCACTGTGTGTGTCATGGCTCTTAACGGGACAAAAGTCTCATATGGTTTTTATCAAACTCTGCACTATTTTTTGCGCAGGCAGGTGGCTTAAAATTAATCGGCCTGAAGCCATGGCAACCAAACAAGTCATGGCAAACATTTAAACGTAGGCTATGAGCTGTCAAAGTTGCTGTAATAATTTTATATTAATTACCGCAGGTTATTTATCTAGTTTGGGACGAAAGTTAATTTACTATAAATAAGGTAATAAATTGTTTTAAAAATGAATAGAGAAGCAGCGAATGGTAAGTTTTGATTTATTATTTGATTCGTCAGTCTCTCATAGCAATATAATTTAGGTATTTTTCCAAATATGCGACATTTTTTTCATTTTAAATAGTTAATTAAAATTTGACATGGGCAGCAAAAAAAGTTTTACAAGATTTTACTCAAATTTATAAAAAATTTATTAAAACAGTCCTTCAGAAGCATGATTTGCCTTTGGTGAAAATCAGCCAGTAGCAGCTCTTATAATTACGATTTTGTTAGAAGACTGCATTGCCCGTCTTAAGAGGCTGGACATATACAGATATTTGAAAAGGCATAATTTGGTGTCAAATGCCTCTAGCCCTAAAGTCTTATCGACTGTTTTAGATTCGTTAAAACCAAAACTGGCAGAGAAAACTTACTTGGTAAATCAGAGAGTTTAATACTCGATCAGATTAAGATATTTTGTGGCAATTTATTAACCAGATGGAGAAAATGCCATCAGTGTGAAAAGCGATTTTAAAAAAAATCTTCTGTATGGCTCCAAAAATATTTGATGGATTCCGATAGTGATATTCAGGTTAAATTAAAAACTGGACGACCTGAAATGCCTTTCGTCGAAAGCAGCGCAAGAACCCAAAAAAGAAGAGTGGCATCCTTAGCAAAATAAAAGTCTCCTGAAGAACTTGCTCTTGCTACTGAAATTAGCTATAGAGCACAAGGTAAAAGAAAAATCGCGAAGCAAATAGGACAAATTGTAATATCGGAACCTTCGTATTCATCAGAAAAAAGTAAACCTGAGCCGAAACCCTATACGCCAATGAAAGCCCTAGCCCTGATGGTTGATTTGAAATTGACAAAATACCAGTACGTCTCAATGCAAAAAGGTGCGGCTGAGATAAATGTAAATTTGTACCCGTCTTACTACTTAGTTTTAAAAGCAAAAAATGAATGTTATCCGACGAACATAAACATATTGGAAAATTCAGCAGAGGCAAACTGCAGAGTTTGCTTGATTACACCTGCCATCGTTTGGTCCAAGTACAAGATGAAGTGTTTACTCAAACTTCTCAAAATACTAAAACGGTTTTTTGTCAATTAAATTGCAAATGAGGTTTGGACGGTAGTGGTGGTCATGCAAACTACAAACAAAATTTTTTAGGAAAGTACGGCAGCATCTCCGATAGTGATGTCCTTTTGACATCATTAGTCCCTCTAAACCTCGTATACAAAAATGAAGGTGATGAAGAAGTTGTTATTTGGCAAAATCCTAGGATATCTTCTACTAGGTTTTGCAGGCCTATTAAAATTCAATTTATAAAAGAGACCGCAGAAGTAATTAGTTATGAAGTAAATAATATAAAGTCTCAAATATCAAATCTTACGTCAACTAAGGTAACAACTTCTTTCGGTCATGAAATTTATATAAAACATTATTTGTACTTCTCAATCGTGTTATATCTGCGGCGCAAGACCCAAAGAAATGAATGAACTAACTCATATTAAAGATAGACAGTTGAAAGATAATGCTTATAAATTGGGCCTATCAACTTTACACGCCCACATAAGGTTTTTTGAATGTGTGCTACACATTTCGTATAGATAGATTGGGTAATCAAAAATGGCATATCCGAAAAGACGATAGAGCAGCATTTGAGACAAGGAAAAAAGAAATTATAGATAAACTAAAAATAGAACTAGGACTTTTAGTAGATGTAGTTAAACAGGGATATGGAAGTACAAATGATGGAAATACCGCCCGAAGGTTTTCCCAAAGTTGCGACAAGGCGAGCGAAATTACAGGCGTAGATAAAGATCTTCTTAATCGCTTTAAAGTCATTTTACAAACTTTATCAAGTGGATTTTCCATCAAAACAAATTAATTTAAAATTTATTTATTTGAAACTGCTGAACGATTTGTACTTCTATATCCCTGGTACTACATGCCGGCTTCAGTACGCAAAATCCTTTTACATGGAGGAGACATTATCAGTTCATTTGATCTGCCAATAGAGCAATTGTCCGAAGATGTTCAGGAGGCAAGACACAATGAATACCGCCATTATAGAGAGCACAATACAAAAAAAACGTCCAGAGTTGAAACAAACACAGATCTCTTCTACATGTTCCTAATATCATCAGGTCCTGTAATATCTAATATTAGAAACTTACCTAACAAAAAAGACAGTGTCTAATCTCCTGAAGCACTGCGTTTCCTCAAATGTTCAGATTTAGGTAAATTATAGACCGTTAAAAAATATATTATTAATGGAAGTGTTGTTTATTTTCCATCCAGTATAGTTAATTATTTCGAGATATATATTAAGTGATGTAGAAAATAGAACACTAAATGACAATATTCTGTTTAAAAAATTCTTTTGATAAACTTTCATTTTTAAAAAATTAAACTCAATATTAAATAAAATAGATTGAAGTAGTCCTCAGAATTTTTTATTTTAGGATTATTTTCTCTAAATTTTTTCATTTGGTGTTCTATTTTGTTTGTAACTAATATATTTTTATGCAAGATTACTTTTTATACTTTACTATTACTTTAAATTTTTTTAAATACCCTCTGTATATATGTTATATTAATTTTTATTTAATATTATTTATAAATTTTAGACTAAATATCTATAGGCATTAAAAAGATGTCTTCCAATTTTTTTCTTAAAATTTCAGTATTATGTTTGAAACTATATACAACATACATTAATTTTGATTAAGATTTTGTTGTACCACCCTGTAAAAAGATGTTTAAAAATGTTAATGTTCCTCACTATACAAAATTTTTCATTTATGCGGTAACTATTAATGCAAATAAATTAATAAATTTAATGTAAATCAAAATAATTAATGTTGAATTTATTTAATACTGCCTATTTTTGAGTACCCTGTATAGAAGACATACGTAATAGGAAAAGATCATTTATTTTGTACCTCAAACAGGAGCAGAAACATGTTTTTGATTAAACAGCGTCAACAATAACTGTTGTTTCTTATTTAGTTTACAAAAATTACTTCTGTCCTGCTAAATATCCGCAAATTGACCACTGTGCGTCGGCGTCGCCGTCGTTGCGTAAAGTATTTATTTGGATTACTTTTAGCACAACATATGTAACCCAAGGAACATGCGTGAATCCAACTGAAGCATGAGTTAAGTCAACTGGATATTCTCTAGAGTGTCAGCGTCCTCTAGTTACTAGTTTAACTGATCTTTACATGTATTTTATTAGCGTCGATCTTTTATACTGAAGGATGATATTTCAGACTTCATTTTAATGAATTCCTCTCTGTAATAAATTTTAAGTAAAAGCAGAAACACTTTTTCGTCCGGTCGTTTTCCATCTAAGTTGTTATAAAGAGGCGCAAAAAAGCTGATTTAAAAAGCAGTGTAGGTTTTCTTGAAATATATCTCAAAACGTTTAGCTATTTACCATTTTGGACAATTATGAGTAAACGTTCCATCATGTCCTAACCTAAAGTTAGCAGCTCTGATTGATATGCGTTGAATTTCAAATAATTCAAGTAACTTTTTACTGCAATATTCTGAATTCACTAATCCTATATATTGAGGATTCAGTTCTCTCATAACTGCAATAGATTCTTCTACAACAGTTAGCCTGAGTAATTATTATTACGAAGGCTTTAATATTTAAGTGTTCTTTCCTTTCTGGTGACGGAACAAACTAATTGAGGGTGATGGGCTGCAAGGTTTCTAGAAGTTTGAGGTATATTTCTTTGTGGTTTTCTCGTCCTTCTGATTTTCAATCTATCTACTACTTTATTTGCATAATTTTCAAAAAAAAAAACATTTTAGCTTGCGGTAAACGTTCTAGACATTATTTATTAACTAACAACTATAGTTTTCAAAGTAATAAGGGTAGGCAATAGAGTATACTAATGTATGGTTATACTTTCAAAAATAAATTTTAATATCAGAACGAGTTTTGTATTACGGTTTTTTAGAGATCATATTATGTAGTGTGTAACGGCCAGAAAATGAGCGTACACTTGATTGCTAATTAAATTTCATCTTACACTCTACTATTAAAAATTTGTCGTGAGAATTTGCTTAAATATCTATTAGATTGCAAAACAGGGCTCACATAAGAATACTATCATCATATATTGATCACATTACATAATATATTGACACTTCTCTAATCAAGCTCGATTGAAAACCAGTAATTCCCATTGACTTGTTGTTGTGGTAGTTTCTCCATCTGTTTGACAATATACTTTTATTTCATTGTCCTCCGGAAAGAGTGAAAGGGGTTACACATGTGGTTTCCTTATATAAAAGTTAAGGTGTTAAGTGGATTTTACAAGTTTGAACTCCAATTCTGTACTGAGACCATGCATGTCAACAGTGTTAACTTGGTCTGAGATTTTTATTTAAATTGTTTCGTAATTTCTTAATTGTATGAAATACATACCTTGTATGGGTTTAATGGATTCTAATTGCAATATACCACAGTCTTTTTCTTGATGCAACTGGACTTTTTATTAAATTTTAGACGACTTACCCTTGCTCCTTTTGCCTGGATTAGCTCTTGGAAGCGCTTCTTAATATACAGGGTGTTACAAATTCGATGCATTAACTATAGAGATAGAGCGTAGGTTAAATTGGGGCAAAGTTGCGCAACTTAAGGGTGATTGACATGCCGTCGAGAAATTTAGAAAATTCCGTCTGCTTCCGGAGATATCCGCAAAAATCCGAAAATCAGCTATTTTATTTTTATTTTTTGCTGCCTTTGTCTGAAGAGATAGAGTAAAATAAATGTCACATTATTATTGCCACTTTTT
>MU182782.1:0-27627 GCA_016904865.1 Pissodes strobi | reverse complement strand
ATTTTCATTAAGTATGTATTTTCTTCACAGGTGAATTTAATTTGATTCAATATATATTTTTTAAATATTTACTTGTCTACTCGCTGTCATGGGATTAATTTATAATTATTTTTTTTTAATTAGCGTGATAACCTTTATTTAATGAGAACTTCTCCAATTACCTGTTATTTAGTCAGAACTTTAAAAATTCAGGTTGTAATTAGGAACATTTTAAGAAAGGAACTAGGCAGCATTACTGATTTAGAACATAAAATTAGGGGTTGGTGATCTCATAATTTTGGTGATACTTATTTTAAAGAATTTTGTTACTATTTTAAATACAATTCCATAATCTCAATTGGGTTTAAGACCTAATTTATTTTCAATTGTACTCGTTATGTCTGAGAATATGCTTAATATTTATATAACGCTTTAATTAAGATATTTGATGTTTTTGATATGCTGAAGTCAAGGTCGGGTTGGGTTTATGTAATTTCTTTTCAGGTTTCTCGACATTATTTGAGAGGATATTTTTCTAAATATTGGTACCTTAATTTCAATGCTTAAAAATCATTGATAAATTTTTATTAGAAAATTTAATGTCGCCTTCGCCCAACTGTCTACTCTACGATTCACTCCTCTAAATATTATCACCGCTGAGTGAACCAGGCATATGGACTGATCATTAAGCAATTAACTAAACGCGATACAATATCGGATAAATGTTATCAATATTTTGGATAAAATAAAATCTAATTCATTTCGATGAACAAATTACACAGAAAGTTATTAATTTTGATAAAGAATTACAGAGAAAATATGCTGCCTTAAAAACGTGTTTTGGCTGCTCCTTTATTGAGAAGTCATGTGATATAAAGGTACTTTTTCATACTACACTATAATTTTTCATTTTAATCGCGTATTAAAGCCGTATTTGCCTAGTTTCAGATACGTGGAAATACTTCACATTGGTGGCATCTGGTTTTTGGTTGCATTCTGAACGCTGCCAGACGCAGAAAATAATTTTTCCCATTTCACTGATAGATTCATGTGATTGATTTTTTCTTTAGCTTGCATTAGAACTTAACATACCTATTTTTAACGTAGAATCTGTATCCTTAAATTTAAAACATTAACTATTTCATACTTTGGAATACCTGCGAACCAAAACCCATCCAACCGGAATCGTCGGTACGGCTCCGAAATGTTCTATGGCATGACCATCTCTCATTTTCGGACGTTCTCTTGACAGATGTCAACGACAACTTTTGGCAACTAATGTGAGATTGACAATGTGACCAATGATAACGAGTAGTCTCCCCTTTTAACCGGTGAACGCGTAGGAAGAGAAAATACAATTTTTCGAAATCAAGATATTATCATTTTAGTTTTTGACCCTCGAGTCCAGCATGCTTAATAATTTACCTTGGGATAGATTGGCAACCATCCTGTCATTAATATTTTCACGTATTTTCGGCAATATCGCCTCAATAAGTATTTTATGCAAATTGAGGTTACCGTTTTTAAAAGTTACCTATGTTACCTACATATTTGTATTTCTATATAAGATAGTTAAAATTATTTATAATTAAACTAGGGTCCTTCCTTCGCCCGGTCTTTCACTAGCCTAGAGATTTTCTCAAGGTTCATTCCTTCCTGTTTGAGACCTCTTCTGTCGCACTGATGTTGACACACGTGACGTGCAGCTTCACATGGCTCAGCAAACCGCTAATTGGGCTGGGGCCCAGCTAAGTGGCCGTATAAGTGGAGAAATATCCATGAACCACTGCCAGTGAATTCCACCTTCCCTATGACCTGCATATGAAAATGACATACAAGTCCGTATAATTATTTACCTTATCTTTATCGAAACTACCGTTAAATGCATTTTTATTACTTATTATCTTTTTTCCTACCGTATATTACCGATTTTTTCTTGGTTAGCAAATGTCTTGCTATTCTCTTTGTAATTATCTGATTTACTTTTTAGTACTACGTACAGTTACCTAGATGCTACTCGCTTCCTGTAATTTACTTTAAATAGACCGTCTTACATATCTATAACTTTAATGCTTTTGTCCATAAGATGGTTGCCTAATTGAGCTCACTTCGATTTTTACTGTATATTTTCATTAAGTATGTATTTTCTTCACAGGTGAATTTAATTTGATTTAATATATATTTTTTAAATATTTACTTGTCCACTCGCTGCCATTAAATTAATTTACAATTGTTTTTTTTTAATTAGCGTCAAAACCTTTATTTAATGAGGCCTTCTCCAATTGGCCGTTTATTTTGTCAGAACTTTAAAAATTCAGGTTCTAATTAAGAATATTTTAAGAAAGAAATTAGGTAGCATTAATGATTTAGAACATAAGATTAGTGGTTGGCGATCTTATAATTTTGGTGATACTTATTTTAAATAATTTTATTATTATTTTAAATATGATTCGATAATCTCAATTGTGTTTAAATTCTAATTTATTTTCAATTGCACTCGTTATGTCTGATAATATGCTTCATATTGAAATAAATACTTTAATTAGGATATTTGATGCTTTTGATATGCTGAAGTCAAGGTCGGGTTGGGTTAATTATTTCTTTTCAGGTTTCTCGACATTATTTGAGAGGATATTTATCTAAATATTAGTACCCTAATTTCAATGCTTAAAAATCATTGATAATTTCTTATTAGAAAATTTAATGGCGCCTTCGCCCAACTGTCTACTCTACGATCCACTCCTCTAAATATTATCACCGCTGAGTGAACCAGGCATATGGACTGGTTATTAAGCAATTAACTAAGCGCAATACAATATCGGATATCTGTTATCAATATTTTGAATAAAATAAAATCTAATTCATTTCGATGAACAAATTACACAGAAAGTTATTAATTTTGATAAAGAATTACAGAGTAAATATGCTGCCTTAAAAACGTGTTTTGGCTGTTCCTTTATTGAGAAGTCATGTGATATAAAGATACTATTTCATACTACACTATAGTTTTTCATTTTAATCGCGTATTAAAACCGTGTTTGCCTAGTTTCAGATACGTTGAAATACTTCACATTGGTTGCACAATACAATTGAGTGCTTAAGATCAATGTCTAAATTGAAGACTAGCATTACGCCCTTCTGTAATGTGGATCTAATTTAAGGAACTGAGTTTGCCTCTTTGAAAATCATTTTTGATAGTCTGTCCTTGTTTGTTTTACTGTCTTTAACATATGGCTCATCAGCGTGAGTTGAATGAAATCCTCCTCGTCTTTTTATCGACCGGATGTGAACTTAACTTCTCGCGAGGAAGGTAGCGGATATCCTTGTAAACAATATATTTCTTCTTCTTTTTTTGTTGAACTTCCGGCCGTTAAAATAGGGTGCCAGGCATATAATTCTCCGAGTAAGCAAAATATGCATTTTTGCTCTCAATTAGATTCATCTAACTGCCGAGATATATATTTTCTCCGCCGTCGTTACATCAAGTATTTATTTGGATTACTTTTAGCCTCGCTTTTAGCACAATACATGTAACCCAAGGAGCATGTATGAGTCAAACTGGAGCACGAGTTAAGTCAACTGGATATTTTCTCGAGTGTCAGAGTTCTCTAGTTACTAGTTTAACTGATCTTTACTGGTATTTTATTGGTGTCGATCTTTTATACCGAAAGATTATATTTCAGACTCCATTTTAATGAATTTCTCTCTTTAGTAAATTTTAAGTAAAAGCAGAAACACATTTTGGTCCGGTCGTTTTCCATCTAAGTTGTTGTAAAGAGACATACAAAAGCTGATTTATAACGCAGTGTAGGTTTTCTTGCAATATATCAACGTTACATCATATCCTAACCTAAAGTTAGCAGCTCTGATTAATATGCGTTGAATTTCAAATACTTCAAGTAACTTTATTCACTTTTCCTATATATTCGGTATGCCATTCTCTCATAACTGCAATAGATTCTTTCTGGTGACGAAACAAACCAGTTGAGGGTGATGAGCTGCAAGCTTTGACGTACATTTCTTTGTGGTTTTCTCGTCCTTCTGATTTTCAATCTATCTACTACGTTATTTGATTCATTTTCAAAAAAAAATAAAAAATTTAGCTTGCGGTAAACGTTCTAGACATTATTTATTAACTAACAACTATAGTTTACAAAGTAATAAGGGTAGCCAATAGAGTATACTAATGTCTGGTTATACTTTCAAAAATAAATTTTAATAGCAGAACGAATTTTATATTACGGTTTTTTAGAGATTATATAATGTAGTGTGTAACGGCCAGAAAATGAGCGTATACTTGATTGCTAATTAAATTTCATCTTACATTCTACTATTAAAAATTTGTCGTGAGAATTTGCTTAAATATCTATTAGATTGCCAAACAAGGCTGACATAAGAATACTATCATCATATATTGATCACATTACATAATATATTGACACTTCTCTAATCAAGCTGGATTGAAAACCAGTAACTCCCATTGACTTGTTGTTGTGGTAGTTTCTCCATCTGTTTGACAATATACTTTTATTTCATTGTCCTCCGGAAAGCGTGAAAGTGGTTACACATGTTGTTGCGATATATAAAAGTTATGGTTTAATATTAAGTTGATTTTACAAGTCTGAACTCCAATTCTGTACTGAGACCATGCATGTCAACAGTGTTAACTTGGTCTGAGGTTTTTATTTAAATTGTTTCGTAATTTCTTAATTGTATGAAATACATAACTTGTATGAGTTTAGTGGATTATAATTGCAATATACCAAAGTAATTTTCTTGATGCAACTGGACTTTTTATTAAACTTTAGACGACTTACCCTTGCTCTTTTTGCCTGGATTAGCTCTTGGGAGCGCTTTTCAATATTCAGTAATTCAAACTTTTCTCAATTTAGTTTTCACATAGTGCCGTATTAATACGGGTTTAGTTGATTTTTTATCATTAATTTTTTTAAGTAATTTTTTTGTGACTGGCATTTTGGTAATCGTGTCAGCTGACATTCTGATTTAACGTTTTGCTTTGCCCTGTTGTAGAAAGTGCATTTTGGCGAGTTTTTTAGTCGACCAGCTCTATTAATGTGTGTTCCAAATCATGATGTTGTCGATCCCAGATTTATAAATATTTGTTTTTGGGATCGTTTGTTGTGGATTAATATTGGAGATTTCAGGAACGATATGCTTATCGGTGTCGTAGTGCAACGTAATGGAATGGGAAAAAATCATTAGATGCGTGAACGATTTGGGTTAGTTGAGTTAGTAATAGCTGGTGGGAACTGGGCTGGAAAATCTGGACTACATTTTTAGCAGACCTCTTCAATATGCTCGTCGAGAGGCATTTAGGCATTGTTTCCAGTCTACGGAATAAGACGAATTGTCTGATAAGACTTGGGTTAGTTTTTATTGGTTGTATCCTCCGGAATAAGCGAACCAAACAGAGAGCCATGCGTAAAGTGAAATTTTAATTTGGTTTGCAATATTATAATATTTCACTTTAGGCATAACCTTCCGCACGCTCTGCTCGCTTCTGGGCGCAATTAACAAATCTAACTCAAATAATAAGAAAATTCTAAGTATTAATCAAACATAATTTACTAGCTACCTTTACGCATGTGTTATGCTACTTGTAATCAATATTACTTTGCCTTCCAGCGACTGCAAAGAATATTTAAATACTGCCGGGAGTTGGGCTGAAACCTGGCACGTAATTAGTCAGTACCAATTATTGGGGAGGATGTTCTAATGATATGATTGAAAAATAATAATTAGGTACCTATTTTCCTTTTGGCCAGGGCATTTATTTCAGTTAAGTAATATTTGTCAGATCAAGATATTGGGTGATTGTTTCAAATAATGGCAATTCTTTATGCATGACGTATAGATGAAGCTCGTAGAGAATTGACTTGTCTAAACGTTGTAAAAGAACCTCATCTGGAGTTTGCGCGTAGCCCTCTTTCTAGCTCTCTACGAATAAGGAACACTCTTCAAAAGGCAGCCATTGTGGCGGCGCGATAGTTTTGTGAAATACCCTTGTGGGAATCTTCTAGCTGCTCCATCTTTTTGGTCTCAGATGGTGTTTTATTGGTTTGGTGCCTAGACTCAGTTGCATATCAGGTATTTTTCACTACCTTTAGCAAGTTATTATTAATTATGCTTTTTTACTTTTAATCGCTTGTTAAATTATATCGCCGATAGTTGGTATATAATATTTTCTTTCTTGGCGCCTCTAAATAAACTAAACCCCCATACTCTCCGGCATTTGAGCTAAAGCTTAATTTGCACGCTGAGAAGATAGCTCCTTCTGGGCTAAATATATTTTTCTTTAAAATTTCTTAATCAAACTTTATTTACTCTCAGTTTCTTGTAATCAAAGGTGAAAATGAAATAAGAAGCTAACAAAGTGTCTGGCAAGTGTGAAGAATATGTCTGATTTAAAAAAAAACTTTATTTGTAGATATTAGCATGATACAATAAACATAAGGTATGATACCTAGCCGTCTCAAATTCGTTCGCTCCGCGCAGTGACGTCATTGCGTGATTGGCTTCTATTGAAATGCATACGTTTATAGGCACATAATCATTATGTTTTACCTATTTTCTCTATTTATCAAGGAAATTTGTGTCCTGGGTGAAATTAAAAACTAATTATTACATATTAATACTATTTATTTAATAAAAAATACTAATATTCAACATAACTTTTATGATGAATGGATCAAAATAGTTGTATTAAAAATAGCATCTTTTGAAAAACGTAATAAACTTTTACTTTTATCTAAAAAACGTTTATTGAGTATTGGCCAATCAAGAGCAAAAAAAAGGAAATCGATCATAATATTTTTTCTTAATCTTATTTTAGAAATTGTTAAATTTATCAAATTCCGATGAGAGCAAGACCATTAGAGATGGAGTAAAATTAATTTCACATTCCTATCTTAACTTTTCAAGAGCTATCTGACGGTACTAATTGGCAGATGGTACCATGGGTACCAAATCTGTTACCTCGCCAGGTACCACTGGTAGGTGGTACCATGAGTACCAAATCTGATACCTCGGTAGGTACCATTGGCAGGTGGTACCATGGGTACCAAATCTGGTACCTCGGTACGTACCATCAGTTAGCATCATCAGATAGCTCTTGGAAGGTTAAGATAGGAATGTGGAGCTTATTTTACTCCAACTTTAATGGTCTTCCTCCTACCAATGTGAAAAGCAGCCAAAGTACCGATTTTCAACTGTTTATAGCTGTGAAACTACTATACTCTAGAGGTATCACATCATACATCAAATTTAATATGCTTAGAATTTTAAGTATGATCCAAATTTTAATAAAATATAGGCTGTTTCATTTAAAAAAGTGTAATTTTCTTTGACCACGCTGTATATAAAAAAGTAAAGATTAAAAAAATACAAAAAATAAAGATCGTTTTACTAGGAACAACTTTTGTATTTAATTTTTTTTGCAACCATCGTAGTCTTCGAGATAAGGTATAGGCCCGTCTTAAACGGGCCACCCTGTACATAGTCATTTTCCTCAGAATTTTTTGAGCAAATACGTGCAGAAGTTTTATTAAATTTATCCTTAGGAAAACACAGGTGAACCCATTTACTACACATATTTTGTCTTTGGGAAAAGAGAAACACCTTATATTCTTATCAAAGTTTTTGCCTTGGTTATCCACCTTGCATACGTCCACAACACACCTCATTATTAAACGTTTTTTGATTAAAAATACCAACAAACACCGTCTAAGGAACAGTAACGCCAACAAAATTTAAATATAAAACATACGAATCTCAAATGCAAAGCACACGTTCGTGCATGTTGTAAATGCAGGCCGGCGCGCGGCGCCAAACAACGCTCGCAATGACGTCGCAGGAGAATCGTCGCCTGCGCGATATCATATCTTACGTTTATTGTATCATGGATATTAGCCTAAAAGTCATGATCTCGATCCGCAAAAATCTGGAAAACAAATTTTCTTTTACGATGTTTATTACTAACACAAATAACTGTTTATCTTATATCCGTGGATAATATGCACTAAAAAAAAGGTTTTTTGTATAGACCAATATTATAATCTTTATTATAAATTATGCGCGGGCAACATGCTAGATAAAAAAAGATATCTGTCTAATAAGTGGTTAAGTTTCTTAACATATAGCAAAAGCAGCTTCTAACTTCTGTTTTAAATTCAATAGGGTATTCGAATGTGTGAGCTAAATTTGTCCCACGTGCATTTAGCGCCATGCTTTCCAGAACATACTTTGGAAAGTGCATATTACCGAATATAAAATGTATTAAAGTTTGAATAGAACATCGGCCATAAAGCAAGTTGGCGTACTTAAAGTTTAAATATCTGGTTTGAGTTCAACCAAACACATGTTCCAAAAACCGCATAATAATATGTTTGAAAGTTTGTATATATCAGATAATAGAACTTTCAAATAAATTTAAATAAGAGACGGTATTTTGTCTAGTAGATCGATCAGATGTAATTGTTATTATTTTATAAAAATAACCAGAGCAAATCTCTGTCTATTATAATGACAAGTGACGGCCTGACCACTAATACCTAATATTGATTTTCCATTATTATTTTTCTCCCATCCGCATATACCGAATGGACCATACCAAACAACTCATTCCCAAGCATCTTGAGAACCGTTAGGTCTATGAGCAAATAATTAAACTATATCAGCTTCTATTTCAACTCGCAAAATATTAATTTTGATAAAACGTTCAATTCAGTGTCGTGTGTATTATTTATTTTAAGGAATTAAGTTAAGTATGATTTATATCCAATACTTGGAGGAGTTATATTTATCAAATAAGCCGCTAATCATTGGCCTATGTTAGCTCCAATTTATCGTTTTCTAGTAGCTGAAAAAGTCGTGCAAAATTCATTTCAGTGTAGGACATATCTTTTTATAAAGGGTCAATCGTTAATAGGTGCTGCTGACACTGTGCATTACTTTCAGCGTCAGGTCATCTTAACTGAATTACTGAGCAATTTTCTTTTCTTTAATCTGAGACGTTGAATTCCGGATTTAATTGTCATAACATGAAAATCAATAACATTGAACAACCCTTTTCAATATACTTTTTGTAATTGTATACATTTTTGCGGGCACTGTATACGAAAACATATTATTAACAAAACTATAATAATGTCTGTCAATAACCCCCTGAACATCATGCCACATCCGACATCGGAGCTATTGTACTAGAACTCACATAATACATACTTTTACGTTTGCCTCTGCATTCTGTTCCTAAACCATGGGCTAGCTTTCAAATACCATAAGATAATGATATTTAATCTCAAGGCGTGGTTAAGGATCATCCGCTTCTACGCAAAAGAGGTAGGAATGAGGGATTAGTACATTTTGTGCTTAAATGAACATTTTGTCTGGTAGACCATTTTGAACGACTTTAGAACCGAATCTATAAACGAGAAATAAGATAGGGATTTGGTATATTAAATTAATTTAACTATTTTTAGATATTTCTAGAATTATAGCAAATGATTTAAAAACTATAAAAACATTTTAAACTTTCTAAAACAGCGATGGCTGTGTTAGTAATTATTGAGTAATTTATTCTTTCTCGAACAATAATAACATCTATTGAGACCTCTTTTAATGCCAGGCGTTCGGTTCCGGATTAAATTGTTATAACATGAAAATGAATAACACTGAACAACCAATTCCTTTTCTAATTGTATACTTTCTTGCGGGCATTGCATGTGAAAACATATTTTGCTCATTAAGGTTGTAGAGAGCCTTGAACCTAATTAATTTAAGTTATCTAGAAATTGAAACTTGTTTCTATTAAAACCAAATTACAATGTTATAAATTGTGCAATAAGTGAAAAAATAAGCCAAATTAATTAGCTGCATTTTCTTTAATTATAAAAAGAAATTAAAAATATTTTTATGGTAAATAAACGATTTCTTCTAAAGATTAGGATATAGATCTAACTTCATAGTAAACCTTTTTGAATATATGTAAATCTTATAAATTTAAATAAGTAATAGCAAATAGTAAATAGGAAATTATTTTTTTAGATCTGTTCTGTTCTGTATAGGTGGTCTGCGCGGATTGAGTATATTTTTATTTGTGTGATTTACAACATAATACATTTTGAGGTTATTAATGTTAATATATCCAAGAATAGTTTTCACTGATAAAAACTAATACGCGTATTTTGTTCTCGTGCATTGATGAATGACTACTTGACAATTCGTATTCAATATCTAATGATTTTAGCTAACAGAGACAAGAAAAACATGCTGCCACTGTACTGCTACAATCAATAAATTGCTTCTTGTTGTTGTCTGCTAAATGATAAAATAGGGCCAGTCATTAGAATAAAACGCTTTACCACACTGCTCAACGAAAACCAAGCCAATTACTGAAATACTTAGTTCTAATGAAAGCGCGATAGCTCCGGTATAGAAGTAGTTTCACGTAAGATCGATTAAATTCATGTAAAATTAAATCGACTCGACTGTAAAGTTGACGTATATAAATATATTAAAAAGTTAAATATTTGCTAATTATTTGCTAAATATAAATATAAATCTTGCTGACTTATTACTATATTACTAATATCCTATGTTTTTATGAGTTCTCGGTTTCAACTAATTATTTCCAAGTTTTCGAAGCATTATTATCAACCTGAAATTAATTAGCCACGCTGTCACGATTAATTTGAAACCGTATTTTGCTTTGCTAATTACCCGAAAACAATGAAGTAAGTAGAACAGTAATTATATTGAAAATTAAGCAAATATATGTATAGCAGAAAATTTTCCTTATTACCGTATCTATTAATTCTTCAACGAATCCAAAATAAGTTTTTTTCCGTTTTCACATATTTTAGTCTTAACAAATCCTATTTTTTTACTAGGCAAATTGTTTTTATAGTGCTTTTTTAAAACAGAAGTTTAAAGGGAGGTATTTAACTTTCAAAAATCTCTTTTTTAAAAATTATTTATTAGGAGCTAACTACAGTTTGACTTTACTTGACAATAGCTAAATAGAGAATGATCATACATAAAATTTATCTTAGGAGGTAAATTACATTACATTGCTTAAATCTAGTTCCCATCGGTGCATCTGCTGACTGGGCAGTCACACGGGCTCGGTTTCATGCTGAATGGCCAATTCCCACAGGTTGTGGTGACTTAACTCCTCCATCCTTAAGATTCGAAAATTACGGAGTGTTTTTTCGAAGGAATGCTTTCCATGGGTGTGGCTTCTTCTTCATCCCTAGGTTTCTTATTTTAGGTGAATCTCCATAACTGGTAGATTTTTCTTCTTTGTGTTATTGCTAGAATTATAATAATTAGGGAGCAAAACACAAGGGTGATGTAAAATGACGTATTTTGGGGTTGCTGGCTGTCAATACTAAACGAAGTCAGCTGATTGGCTGCATCCTTGAGGCGATAAATTTCATCAAGATTAATTTTGGTTATATTTGGCATTTCCAAAATAGTTTCGTGCGTTATTGCAGACAGTTTGATTTCTGGCAGGATTAATGGTTTTCCTTCTTAAAGTTTCACATCATTGAGGAATTTTCTTCCATTGATTTGGATCTCGCAGCTTTCAGGAATTTTGACTAGAACTGATTGTTCGATTGGCAAGTATTGATCGCTGCTACATTTGGCTAATAATTTTTCGGCTTTAATTGGCAGGATTAGAACCATTCCTTTCGTGATTTGTTCTACGATTGCTTCTTCAATATTGATTTTGAAAGTTGAACAGTCGGCTGTCGGTGTGTTCATCAATAAACTGTTGACACATTCGTCACGAGGGTGAAATTCTTGCAGACAGAAGTATGTTTCTTCAACGGTCGGGCAAACGTCGTTGGAAAATTGTTTCTTTTCTTCATTTTGTGCCAGGTAAGGGTATTTTGGGATAAATATCATTTGATTTTGGATTACTGGGTAAATATGAAAAAAGGTAAAAGGTTCGGGTCTCAGTATCGGTACATGAATAGCAAAGATAAGCTTTGAATTTGAAAAAGTTATTTGCGTACCAAAAAATTGATAATAAGACAATATATTTTGGAACCTTGGAATTTCATTTTTCCTGTAAATCTTTGATAAATATTTTAACATTTCATTTAAGTCAGAACTTGAAAGAATACTATTATGAAGAGCGTTGATTTTTGCGAACATAATAGCGTTTTCTAAATTGTCCAAAAACATAATTACATTCTGGCAATCTAAATTTAATTGCGTAAGAATGCCTTGAAAACTAAGATAATCTCCTAAGGACTTTATTTCTCGTTCCATTGTATTGCGAAGCGCTTTTAAACAGAGTTGAAGTTTGTCTTGATTTTTGCTAAGAGTAATAATCGTGTTGTTATAATTCTTTATTAGATTTTTTGAGAGTGAAATTTGCAATTTCATTTCATTGGCAATTTGTTTTTGATTTGTATTCAAAATATTTATTGCTTCATCATATCGTTGACTATCTTCCGAATCTAATGTACCAAATAGCCATTTACTTGCTTTTCCAATAATATTTATTAATCCTCGTTCTTTTCGGATATGTGGGTGTAAATTTTGTAACTTATTAGTCGCGATTTGAATTAAATATTCTGTTCTAACAAGTAAGTTTTCCGCTAAGCCATGATAAGAAATATGATTCGTAGCATTTGATAATAATAAATGATTTCTAATTATTAAGAAATTATTTTCGATATCATCTAATGGATTAATTAAGTAACTTAAATCTATATAATGCAAAAACGTATGTCTATTATATACTATTCTAGAGTTTCCTAATTTTATAGGAAGGATAGGGTTGTTTAAGTTTGTTACTTGAATGTCAGCTCCTATCGTCAGTCCTATGTGAAGTACTAGGAACAGAGTCGTCAACTTTTTCAGCATCGTTAACCTGAAAAGATTGTTTCATTTTAATTTTAGGTTTCCTAGCGCTACTCTTATGATATGATGTTTTATTTGTTTTTATTTTGATGTCTGTTTGACCTTTTAAATTAACTTTCTTAAATTTAGGATACATTTTTCCTCGCTGTTTATTTTTTATATAGGCGATTTTTTGCGATTGAAAATCTGGGGGTTCGTTTCTAGTTTCATTTCGCTTTTCGATTATGTCTTGTTTAGTTTGCTCGTTGACTTCTTTTATACGTTCATAGAGCTTATTCGATGTTTCTTTATGAGTTTGTACATAGTTTGAAATTATCATATTATCATTAAGATCGAACGGATTTATTGATTTTATATGTCCTGTAATAATTTCGAATGGGGTATATTTCGTAACACTATGTATTGAATTATTATATCCCATAACGGCTCGTTTGATTAATTGTTCCGTATTTAGATTATTATGGTCTTCCTGTAAACAACGATAACTTTCTATAATTGATGAGTGAAATCTCTCAACAGGGGAATTTGAATTACTATTTTTCGGTGTAGTAAAGTGTAATTCGATTTTGTACATTTTACAAAAATCTTCTAATTCCTTGTTTTTAAATTCGGTACCTTGATCGGCGGTAATTTTTAATGGAAGTCCGTGATGTGTTATAAAATTGAATAGATTTTCTATCACTTCTACTCCGGTAATAGCTTTAAGAGGGTAGGCTTGTCCATATCGAGAAAATGAGTCGATAACGGTGACAAAAGCTTCGCTATTGATTCTAAAAGTGTCCACATGAATGTGCTCAAATGGTTTTGAGGCTGTTGGAGTGAGGTTAAATTTGATTATTGGTGGATCTCTATCGTACTTATTCTTTTGGCAAGTCTCGCAATTGTTTTATAGTTTTCTATATCTATAGACTTTCTTGGCCAATAGAATATTCGGCTGAGTGCTGCTTTCATTTCATTCATTCCTCTATGACATGTTTTAGTCGTGTGATACATTTCTAACTTTTCTTTCTGATCAGAAAGCTTCTCAATGTCTTCTAGAAATGTAGTGCAATGTACTAATTTATATGCAGAGTTTCGAAATAGATTTTGTAGAGTCACAGTAAAATTTCGTGCTAATAAATCGTTTCTAATGAAAATTGCATAAACTCGTTTAGGGTCTATATTTTCTTTTAGTAATTTTACGATATGAGGTGTTGGATTTCTATTAGAGATAGTGACATACATCCTATTATTTTCAAAGACTTTTTCTCTTCGTATTTGAATATTTTCTACTTCTCCGTCGGTGATTATTATTTGATTTTTATATTCATTGATCGGTCTTTCGGATATTGGTATTGCAAATATCGGGTTTTCTACTGACGTATGCACTGTTTCATTGTCAGTGGATGGTTGAACTACTGGTGATTGAATATTTGGTGGTTTAATTTGAATATCGCTTATAATTTTTATTTTTGGCTCATTGATATTCAATTTCAAAAGTTCTTCTACTGTTTGATTGTCTAAATTAGGTAAATCCTCTTCACTTCGATGTAACAAAAATTCTTCTATGATTTCGTCCGAGTCGCCTAAATTGTTAAATATTGATTCTGTCTCTATGGCGTTGACATCTACAGGGTGTCTTGAAAGTGCGTCTTCTGCTTGGTTTGTTTTTCCTTTCTTATATTTTACTTCATAGTCGAATTCTTCTAGTTTTGATCTCCAGCGCATTAGTCTTGAGTTTGGCTCTTTTAATGACATCAACCATTGTAGGTTTGTGATCGGTATATATTACAAATTTTTGTCCAAATAAGTATGGTCTGAAATGTTTACAACTCCATACAATAGCTAAAAGTTCTTTTTCTATTGTTGAGTAATTTATTTCTGCTGGGTTCAATGTACGAGATGCATAGCAAATTGGGTGGTTTTCTTGTGAAAGTATTCCAGATATAGCAAAATTTGAAGCATCAGTGGTAAGTTCAAATGGTTTGGAAAAATCAGGGTATGCTAAAACTGGTTCTGATGTTAACGTATTTTTACAAGTGTTAAAGCAATCAACAAATTCTTTTGTATGTTCTACCTTGCTATCTTTTTTGAGACACTGTGTCAATGGTTTGGTTAACTTCGCAAATTTTTTTATAAATTCCCGATAATAACCGAGTAAACAAAGAAATGCTTTGATTTCACGCTGTGTTTTTGGAATGGGGTATTTTTGTATTGCAGAAATTTTCTTTTTATTTGGTTTTATTCCGTTGGGTGTTACAACGTGTCCTAAAAATTCTACTTCTTTACACAGAAATTCACACTTGTCTATCTGGATTTTTAAATTTGCTTCTCTTAATTTTTCGAATACTATTTTCAGATTTTGAATATGTTCTGTTAGGCCTGTGCTTATTACGATTACGTCGTCCATAAACACCATACAAATTTTATTTTGTACGTCCTTAAAAATTTCATCCATTACTCGTTGGAAAGTGGATGGAGCATTTTTCAATCCGAATGGCATCCTTAAAAACTCATAGTGTCCATTTTCTACGCTAAATGCGGTCTTTTCGATTGAGTTTTTATGCATTTCTATTTGATGAAATCCACTAGCTAAATCTAGTGTAGAGAAATACTGGGCTCGTCCTAGCTTGTCCAAAATATCACTTATATTTGGGATTGGATATCGATCTGAAATTGTTTTTTCGTTAATTTTCCGAAAATCTACAACAATTCTCCACTTCTGCTTTTCAGAAGCATCGACCTTTTTTGGAACAATCCAGATGGGTGATGACCAAGGACTACTGGATGGTCTTATTATTCCTTTTTCGAGCATTTCATTTATCTGCCGTCTTACTTCTTCTTTATGAACAAATGGATATCGATATGACTTGGTGTGTACAGGGATATCGTCCGTTGTCCGAATTTCGTGTTTAATTTTGGATGTGAAAGACAATTCTTCGTCGTTTTGATAAAATATGTCAGAAAATTCTTTACATAACTTGGAAATCGCTTCCTTTTCTTCCGGATTCATATGTTGCGTACGAATTAAATTATTTTTGAACATTTTATTTTCTTGATTGTGTTTTTTATTTTGCGTAAACGTTTCGAAATTAAATAATTCGAATTGATTTTGTTCAAACGGTTCGACTTTTAATGGTTCTTTAAATTTTACAGTTATATATTTATCATAGGGATTTTGAATTTCTAGAATAGCAAATCCGTTATTTGCACGAGAAAGTGCGGGTGGAATTACTAATTTATCTAGCTGTGTTGCTTTTACAATAATATCGCCTTCATAAATATTAACTGGAATATTCTTTAGTACTTTTTCGTTTGGATTAAGAGTGATGGAAAAATCTGTTTCCAAATTTTCTCTATATTTGAATGGAATTTCGATATCAGGTCCAATCAATCTTTGATTAATTAGATCAATATTTAGACTGATGTTCTTTAAGTCAGTTAGTCCTATAACTCCGTCAAAAAAGTCATGAAAGTCGAAAAGAATAAAATTTATTTCGTGATTGTTACCATATTTTAGAAAAATTGGAATATCGGCTTGAAATTGGGTATTTTCACTTCCTATGGCGGTTTTGATAATATTTTGAGAACGATAAATACATTGTGGGAAACATTGTTCAGCCACTGTAGGTCTTAGAATAGAACGAAAACTGCCTGTGTCGATTAATAATTTTATTTTCGGGTATTCGAGTTGTATATATGGTAAAGCGTTACTAGAGGAAATATTAATTTCCGTCAGGCTTGTGGTTTTGAGGGGCATGGGTCTAGAAAATTTTCATTATTATCGTTTACAGATAATTCGTGAATTTGTTCTATTTGGGCATTATCGTCATAATCGATTTGATTATTAGTATTTATAGGATTTTGTTCTTCATATTGAATTTCGTCACAATACGTATCGGAATATGAATTTGAGAAATTATTCGATTCATCTTCCTCGAATTCATTTGAATAAAGTTCTTCGAAAACGTATTTTGGGTTTTGATATGGTTGAACTGGCCTTTGATATTGATTAATTGGTCTAGAAAAGGTATGATTTTGGGGATTTATTTTGGTGAATCCATTTGTATTTCTAGATACAATTGACATAGGAGTTGGTTTTGGAAGTTGATTTGGTGGAGTTTGATTTGGCTTGAATGCATTACGAGGTGGTCCAAATACTTCTCGATTGGTTGGATAACGTTTGGTAGGTATTTGTTTCGGTTGAGTATTTATAGGTTGTGAGGGCCATGAAGGTTTTAAAGACATATTAGATTGATTTTGGTTACTAAAATTTGGGTTCACGCGATTAAAATTTGGTTGGATATTTGCGTTTGTCTGCGACTGAAAATATTGGGGATTTTGATGATTAAATGGTCTATTAATAGAGTTATTCATTTTATTAGGATTTCCTGTTTGTCCTAAATTTCCATATAATCGTTCAAAGTTTTGAAATTCAGCTACATAACCCATAGCATCTTCCAGAGAGTCTGGTTTCCTAATATACATGTTATTTTTCAGATTCCTGAACAACCTGCTATAAAGGTGTTAAGCGCTGTTTTGTCGTATAGATTTATATGACAAAGTTTTTGATTTTGATCAAGAGTATTATCATTGCTAATACGTTGTATAACACTACTTCTTAATAATTGCAACCTACTACCAAAATTTAATAAATGTTCTCCCTTGTAGGGTCTCGTTCGCGTTAATTCTTGTACTAAACAATCTAAATCTCTCCTATCAGCAAAACATTGTATTAAAGCTAATTTTAAATCATTCCAATTTGTTAATTCGGATCTATTTCCTACTAAAATTTCAGCTCTTCCGATTAGTTTTTCCTGAAAACAGTCAAAAATATGCTGATTCAATTCATCATCGTTTAATACGGCATAAGATCTTATTAAGTTCTCGCATTTTAAAATAAATTTGTTTAAAGTATTACTATCGCCATCGTAGGGCTTAATATTATCCAATTTGGATTTAAAAAGATTCCAATTCATATTATTTCTAACTTGATTATCTTCGTTTCCGTTAGGCATGCTGCCAATTATATCTGTGCTTACAGTACTAGATATAATTTCGTCTATAATCGCTGTACCTACGGTACTATTACTACTTGATTCTAATATTGTACTTGCAGTACTGTTTTTCTTGAAACTTAACGAATTTAGTTTCTCTACGAGATCGTCTAATTCGTTCATAAAATTATTATTTTATTTTTAATTTAATAATTATTATTTTTCATTTATTTCGATTGAGAAATAAAAATAAAATTCTTTGATTGATTAATTCACTAACCTAATTGTCTTCAATAGACTGCGAAAATTTGTCTCCAATAGACTGAAATTAAAATTAAATTGCTTATCTATACCTTCCGAGTACCTTATACAGAGGGTCAAAAGGGAACGAAAGGAATGGCACTTACAGTTTGCTGTAGTCCCCGCTTCCTTCCCGATTCTCTCGCTGATTTGTCTGGTCTGCTGTAGCTTCGTCCCTTTGATTGCGCTGAAGGGTTGGATAACCCAAGTAGTGGATCCGGCCTGAAGATTCTGGTCGTTTTCTGATGAACACTACCGCACAATCCTACCGACTGCGCCACTTAAGTATTTAACTTTCAAAAATCTCTTTTTTAAAAATTATTTATTAGGAGCTAACTACAGTTTGACTTTACTTGACAATAGCTAAATAGAGAATGATCATACATAAAATTTATCTTAGGAGGTAAATTACATTACATTGCTTAAATCTAGTTCCCATCGGTGCATCTGCTGACTGGGCAGTCACACGGGCTCGGTTTCATGCTGAATGGCCAATTCCCACAGGTTGTGGTGACTTATCTGGAGTTACGGTTTCTCTCCTAGACTAAACGAAGGAAAGTGTAAGAGGTTACGTTGCGAAATTAGGTTGTCATAGCGACGGTTGCTATGAGAATATTATATTTTCTAAAGCATCAATGAGGAAGTTTCCTGCAAAATTATACTGATTATTTTTAATTGTAAACTATAGAGGAGTAAAAAAAATCGATACGTATTTTTTTATTTTCACTAAAGATGATTATTACGAGAGGTATGCCAGTTTTTAGTTTTGTATATATAGATATACTAAGCGTGGTGCGACGCGACGTAACAAATTATTTATATTGTGGCGTCATAAGCACATTTCGAGGCATTGTATCTGCTTCATTTTTCGACTAATGAAAAATACACTAGTCCACTTATTTTTCATGGGCTATCGAAATCAGCTATGAAAAATTTCGATGAAACTTCCTCATTATACTGGGAAAAATTATCAGATATTTGTCAGCGAATAAAATTTAGAGCCAGTGAGCGAGTTAGAACAAGGCTGTAACATTTCTACTGTTCAGTTCAGCAAGTATTTGACTTAATGTGTCGATTTTTTTGATGTTATTCTCTGTAAATAATACAGTAAACTACTAAACTGTTCCCTGCTGATTCTCAAAATAATCTTAGACCCCACTGGATCATCATAATTTAATTGTAACCTCCATTCATTCATTCAACGTACGACTTAAAATGCACTTACCATACAACCCAGTTTTATGACTCTTTCTCATATATGTAACGCCTCATAGAAATTCAAATTCAAACTCAAAGCATTGATTTCTTCAATTTAAAAGTACAGAGACAAAAACTGATGAAAAGATCAAACACCAGAGACTGAACAAAATCATAAATACTAAACACTCTCTATGGAAGTTAATTCAGTTAAGCATAACAACTCATTTCCAATAAATATTTGTATAAGCGGTATTTGAAAGTATATCAACAGCCGCGAGTATATTCGTCTGGAGCAGTATAGCCCAAATCGGTATTTTTTTAATATATATTTTTGTGTTTTTCGTATATTTGTGAGTAATATTAGACGGGAAGTTGCAGGATGCAGTACGTACATCAAATTTTCGACCTTCGGACCTGCGCATTTGGCGGCAGTGCAGTGTTAATGTATGTACGCATACGTGAAGGCTCAAAATTGGTATACCTAGACGCTAATCGTTCGCGTACGCCTAACTGACACCAATAGACATGGGTTAAACACATGTGCGAGAGAATTCGATTATAGCAGTCAGATTCAATTTAATTTTGAGTCGCGAGATATCTCGTCTGGAGCACTTAACCGCTTTGCGAGAAAATCCGTCTTGAGCAGTGAAAGGGTTAAAATAAGATTTATATTGAAATTATAATTCGTAAATATATACGCCGGCCACTATCAAATTGATCAATCTTTTAAGTGCATCTCTGGACAATTTCTTATGTCTAAGTCCGGCAAGTAAATTAGCATAATATTTTTTGCAAAATAAAAACTCTGTTAACTTTTGCACTCATTCCCAAATATAACATCATGTAATTCCCAAGTTTATATTTGCATAGTAAAGGGTTAAAAGAAGTATATCATATCATATCCCCACTCATTGCCTTTGCAATGTCGAGCGACAGCCAACAGATCACTATGATGGCAACCATCTGTCATTACAACACAATATCCACAAAGAAAATGAAGTGAAGTTGATTCAAACCAAAGAATTGTTTAAGATTATGTTTACTGTATCAAAAATGCTGAGATTAATAAGGTCAAGTCAAATAAACAACAAATATTTGCCCCGGCATAACAAAATTACATAAATGGTCTAGTCTACAGTGACTTGTATAGTCCAACATATAAATGCCAAAATAAATTGTAAAACTGGCTGTACTGTAATACAGCCAAAATCCATAAAAAGAAAGGATGCATCAATTATAAAACATTCATTTCCAAGCTCTAAAATATTCTATTGATACCATATTTCATCAAATTGCTATATACAATAGCAGTAATTTTAATATTCAGTCAAAACGTTCAGTGCTATTTTAACAAGAGACCGTCGAGGGAATGAAGATCGGAGCGACGAGTTAAAATAATAAAAGACACGGCCAATTACCAATTCCATGACAAATATTTAATTACCTGGATGTCGAGCAAACGAAGCAAAATAGTGTTTTCATCAGGAAAATTAGCAAGTAACCGGAAAATAGCAAATTTGCAGTCTTCTTTTAACTTATTATTCTGTTTAGTTTTTTATAATAAATTAATTAGCTGCCTACTAATATTTTTGCTTGCACTGTGTACGGGTAATAGGGAAAACCAAAGAGAAGAGTAAAACGGATCAGACTGATTTAGTTTAAAATATGATGCCAGCTATGGATTAATCCAGCCCCACCGGTAAAAATTTATGCAAACTACAAGATATAGTTGATGATGACGCTATAGTTTTTTTTGGCCTGAATTAATACAAAACAATTAATATTGGCAAAATGGTAAGTACTCAAAAAGCAAGCGACGATATTTTGTTAATTTGTCTATCACATCTCAATATTATTTCGTAGTACTGGACCTAACCCCAATTTTGCAATAAATTGAATTCAATTATTTTATGAAGAGCATGCAAGGACTGGTAAAATCAACCACATTGTCGGTTTTACCTGTTCCTGGTTGGTTTTACCTGAAATGATATAAAATATTCTTTTTCCTACAGGTCTGATACAAAATTGTGTTTAAATATAATGGAAATGCAGATCGAGGTTTCTGATCTCTTGGTGACATTACTCAAGCAAAAAAAGCTGTTGGAACTAAATCTATAAGGGTACATGTCACATACCTTACGGCATTCTACAAGTTCGTCTTTGAGGTACAGTTGGAGAAACAATCAAGAGATTAGAAAGACATTCGGGTCTTAACCTGGTCCTGGAGGAAGGCTTAGCGAAGTATATAATTGAAATGTCCAAAATGTTTTACGGGCTGACGACGCCGTATTTCGAATCCAAGAATAGCCCAAACAATTTCAACAAAGTTAATGGAAATTGTGGTCCCGATTGGTGCGACCGGTTCTCGAAAAGACATCCTCACATCTCACCCAGAAATCCATCGATTACCTTACTAAATAGAATAAAAGGTTCTAACAAACGAGAAGTTGATTTATTTTTGTTCAAATTTGTCCGAAGTTTTTGAAGACCACACAGACAATTAAATATTTTGCTCAGCATAGAGAAAATTCCGTACCTCTCCACCTCGGTCACAAGATCTAACTTCTCTCGATTATTTTTTGTGGGAGTATTTAAAAAATGCTGTCTTCAATATACTAACCCAAGCTAAATGATATAGAAGAGCTTAAAGTAAAATCGGAGTTAAGTACCGACGCGCCGAGGAAACATTAATTAATATTTTGAATAATTTCCTGCAATATTTGGCATACTGTCAAGAAGTAAATAGAAGGTGTTTTAAGGGCACCTAATTTGATTTCCTTAGCCTGTTTTTAATAAATATATTCTTGAATGGCAGTGGCACACACACTAAAGCGAGATCCTATGGCACTCGACGATCAGTGTCATTGCAAAGATGTTGTATTTGTAGGTTGTAATTAGGGGTAAACAGATGTTCTGGGAGTGATTTCCACAGTAATTCAGTGGGCCAGACAAAGGAGTCCGTTGTTTCCATTTGTACAACGAACGGGTGCGTCCTTGCCGTCTGTTACGACTGTATGACAGTCGTTGCTGTAGGCGGGAGGAGGCGGGCAGAATCCTGGGAACATCCGGCGTGAAAAGCAGGGATATGTCGGGCACATATCTGCGGTGTTCCAGACTATCCAGATCCCGGGTCAACTCCGGGTCGCGGACCAGACGCACAGCACTCTTCTGAATGAAATCCAGCAGCTTTAGTGTGCGCTTAGGTGCGGCACCCCAGATGTGTAAGCAATATTTTAAACACGATCTTATGTTTGTGCTTTATAGAGCATGGGCAGCTGTAGCTGTGTATACAGTTTTTTGTTGCGAAATAGCGCACCAGGCCTCTGCGAGGCCTATTTTGCGATGTTAGCAACGTGGCTATGCAGGACATATTGCTGTTGACCGAGGATGAAGGAATTTTCGATCCTGCCATAATGATATCAGGCCCCGCCGTATTGGCTTTCTTGGTAAACGTAGCTGCTTGGCTTTTTGCTGCATTGAACTGAACCAAATTCCTGTCGCCTCAGGTTCGAATTTTTTCCAGGTCTTGATTAATTGTTGTAATCTGCTCATGTCTGCCGTGATAAGTCTCAATCACTGGCAAAGGTTTTTCTGATCTAAATTGGTAGACAAAGGTACTGTCATCTAGAAACCTGCAAAGAGGTTTTATTGATTTCGGTCAGCGGGTCATTAATATTATAGGTGAGGAACAGAATTGGTGAGAGTATTGCGCCCTGAGGCACTCCCGCATTAATGGTGAATGTGTCTGAGATGTTTCCATCAACTGCAACGTGCAGAGATTGGTTCTTAAGAAAACTGCCAAGCCAGCTGCTGAGAGATTGATGAGTAATCCGTCATGCCAAACTCTGTCAAATGCCTTCGAAATATTCAACGCAATCGCTTGAGATTCTCCGTAGTTTTCAATTGCCCTACTCCATATATGAGTGACATAGGCCAATATATCTCCGGTTGATCTCTGTTTGGGGAAGCCTTATTGGTTATCGTTAATTATTCTGTTGGTCCCGAGATACTTGAGTAATTGCTGATTGACTAAACGTTCCAAGACTTTGGAGATTATTGGAAGCAAGGCAATTGAGCGATAGTTCGAGGTCGTGGTTTTCTTGCCTTTTTTTTCTTGCCTTTTGTTTTGTTGTACTCGAGCGACTTTCTAAGAAGATGGGTAAATCCCTTGTCCGTAGGACAGAAAAAAAATTATGGAAAAAATGTGTGTTACTTCCTTAACACTATGGTAGGTATTCCATCTGGTCATGATGCCTTTTGAATATCTAGCTCTTTGAAGATTTTTCGAATACTACAGTGGTAAAACTTAAATCTGTCATGGTAGTGTTGATATTGGATATGGGAGGAGAGCCTTGCCATGGGGGATGTTTAAAGTAGAGTGTGGTGAAAACATTTCTGTGAGCATGTTCGCCTTTTCCTTACCAGTAGTTGCGGTGACGCCGCCTTTGTCCGTAAAACGTGGGAGAACCATTTTTGTAATGTTTTTACTTACTGCCTTTGCTACCGACCAGAAATTGCTGAAGCCACTGGGGCATTGCAAAAGTTGACTTGTTCTTTCTTGTTCTTTCTCTTTCGCACCACTGCTCTCCTTTTGACGGTAACTTAATGGAATTTGGGATATGTGCTTCCATTCCTGAGGCGATTACTTGCGTAACTTTTGAGCAACAGACAGGCGGGTTGTCAGTGTCAAAGCAGACGTGGAACCAATGAAAATCCAGGTAGATCTTCACAGTTTGCACAATTCTAATGCCAGATTTTATGAGACAATGGTGGATCTTTCTGTGGGAGTGACAGTTCTCAAACCGTTATAATAAGTTTGTGGCAGATGGCAGATGCCTCAGCTTCTCTGCATTCGTTGTTGGTCTTATTGTAATATATGAGCCAGTTGGTGTTATGGGCATTGAAATCTCTCAGAACGATTATTTTTGAATTGGAGTGGTCGACCTGTATTGAATCAAAAGTGGTAGCTAGTGTTGGAGAAAGGCTTTGGCAGAAGCTATCGCTCGGAAGGCGACAGAGACAACTAAACCATTGAAGAATTACTTCAGCATAATGTTTCAATAAAATCCCAATTTTTATGCTCGAAAATAAAACAAAAATGGCTCGGTTGAGCCAAAAAGGATCTAATATCGAAGTTGCTTAGGGGTCATTGAGGAATCCCTTTGTTGAATAATATATGGTATATTCCATTAAAAATAGTATATTATGATATAGTGTATAAGAGGGCCTTTAAAGCACGGGCGACATATTTGTAAGTCGCAAGGGCTTTAAAGGCCTCTTATACACGTATATTATACGCTATTTTTTATTACGAATGCATCATAATCTCAAAAATGTTTTAAATATTAAACTTAAGGGATATATTGACGAATATATTAATGTGTCACATTTGACATGATCAAATGTTTCTATAGCAACCTTTAAAAAAGTAGGCGCATCATAAACATCATTTTAAGCACGCTGCAGCGTGTGATAATCGTTGCTTATGATGCATGCGTAATAAAATAGTATATTATGATATAAGTGTATAAGAGGGCCTTTAAAGCACGCGCGACATATTTCAAATCACGACGCGCAGCAGAGTGTGTTGTAAGTCGCAAGGGCTTTAAAGGCCTCTTATACACGTATATCATACGCTATTTTTTATTACGAATGCATCATAATCTCAAAAATGTTATAAATAATAAAGTTGAAGGGATATATTGACGAATATATTAATCTGTCACATTTGACAGGATCAAATGTTTCTATAGTAACCTTTAAAAAAATAGGCGCATCATAAACATAATTTTAAGCACGCTGCAGCGTGCGATAATCGTTGATTATGATGCATGCGTAATAAAAATATTTTTATATCAATTGGTGAAAACTGTAAATTTGGTAATATTGTAAATATCATTAGCAACTCCGCCATAAACCATAAACTCTTACATTTACATACCGAATTTTAGCTAAGTTAGAGAAACGGTAGTTAGGATACTTAAAGGATTTCCTCCCAACTTTTGCAACTCATAGTGCATTTTGGTGAAAATACTTTGCACGTGACACGTTGATACCTCCAAAAATATTATACTTACACGTTTTAAGTGGAAGCAGATAATGTTTTTCTCCGAGTCATCTCTAATCTTTTTCGCTTTTTGAGAGCTTTAGTAACCTATATAGTTTTGTTTCTAAAATTATAGTAATTATCACTTCTGTAGACTGTGTGAAAAAACCCTGAATTTTGGCTGAGTTTTATGTTTTAAAACTTTTTATTATTAGATTAATTTTTCGTGATTTTATTCCTATAGACATTTTGGCAATTGAGATACCAACATATTAGTATAACAATTTTTAAACAAAATATAATGAGGTTTAAAATTTCTAGGAGCAAACGAACCCCTCATTACTCTGATAAAATTTCATCTAAATAAAATGCAATAATTATTATTAAGAAAAACATTTCGTATATTCTAAATAAGTTTATTCACAAAAAAAAACGCAAATTTAGTTAAAATTTTGTAGTGGTAATTTTTTTTGATACACTGTATTTGTCTTCTATTTAAGGTTCTTAGGGTACGTATTGTTTCTATTTTATTTGGGCTCACTTAATATTGCTTGCAGTAATTGGATACTATGCGCTTCCTAATTGTATAATAAAGTATACAGTATTTTTTATTTTTGTTTTGTATTCATGGTTTTAAAGAAATTTGGGCGAAACCGACGCAAAAATTCAAATTTATCATAAGTACAAACGAAAATAAGCTTATTTAATTTTAGCAAAACCTGTGATAATGTTAAAAGGGTTATGAGCATGAAAAATACTTAATACTCCTATTGGTTTCTCCAAACGGGGCTTCCTATTGATTGTAAACTCAGATTTTTTGTCTCCGAATGACCAATAGCAGGCCTTAAAAACTGTAACTGTTAAAGGGGGAGTGCTTGTTAAGCACTTAAAGGAATAATTCGTTTAGCCGCTAAATTTATAAAAAATAGAGTCTACGCTATAACATATTCACATTCGTGGCACAAAATAAGAAACATATGTATGTATTGATAGAAACGTTACGGGTCATAAGCTCAATAAGAAATATTCGGATATCTTGTCCTTCAATCTTGAATAAAGTTATATCTGCAGAAAGAAACGATAAGCACATTGAAGAATTCAGGAACATTCGTATGCGTTGTCGCGACAAGTTCGAAAGCAAATTGGAATAAAAATGCATTTAGGAGCTCATGTCAGGATATTTGCACTGGTTATGACGAGACTGTCTGCACGAAAGTATGCATAAATTTGTCTTAAAGGAAGCGATACTTGTAACGTGCATCCAATCCGTTTCTTTTATGGTTACGATAAATCGATATTGCTTCTGCATTGAAATGTCGTCATGATTTTTTTAGTGATTTCGTGCCAACACTGCATTGTTTTAGTATTGTAAGCCAAAAAGAGCTTAACCGATGTCTAAATTAGTAAAGTTGAACTATCGGTTAAGGCAATATCTTCACTGATTATTCGTGCCGAGTGGAATAATAATCACCACCGCAACTGTCAGCTGAATGAACTTATATTAGGGACCAAAGATATTTCGCATTCATATTTCTCGATCGGCAAAAGAAGAATCTGATAAAAGGCATTTCAGAAAATTTATAATTAATAGACCTCATTACCGTGATGTATAACCCTTGACAGTATTACCCAGAAACAGTTTTTAAAATCGCATTTTCGATTACTAGTTTCAAGGTTTTCTTAATAGATACATTTTAAATTAAAATTACAGTCGATTTTCACTTTCAAGGGCATAGATAAGAAAATTTGCAATATACGTGCGATAAAGCTTTATTGACATTCTTATTTTATTGCCCAACTCGTACTACGTACTCGTTGTAAAAATTTCCTACTTACATACATACGTATCCTACTTATTTCGTAAATAACTATAAGATAATGGAAGCTAGCTATTAATTACGTTATGAAGCTTCACTTTAGAGAGATGCAAATAAACATATTTTTTCTTCAAACGTCAGTAAATCCGTCATTACTCGACTGTGTAGGCGGCCGTGAAGTTTCGTTTTTCCTCCGCCGGAGCTTTACTTTTCACTTTTCCGCCGGCGGAGGTAAAAGTGTTGTCATAGCAACATAGATACAATACAAACAGACAACAAAATAAGCGTCAACAACTCAAGATTTATTAAACTACAATTTGTATTTATCACTCAATTTGTGACTGCATTTCTAAAAATCACTAATTTAGGAACAAATTGGTTATTATTTAATCGAACTTACTCAATAACTGCT
>MU182781.1:335897-350689 GCA_016904865.1 Pissodes strobi | reverse complement strand
CATTTGGTTAACTACAGAAATATCGCTATTCTCTCATAGCCTTCGGAAGTAATAAATGGAATATTTATGAAAAAGCCAATTAATCCGCATCGAGGAAAAACTCTACGTCTCTGAATCTATCAAAGGGATTTAGTGCAAGATAAGACCGAATGGTGACAAGACTAAGAGAAGCCGGGAGCCTTATCAAATGAAAGGCCCAAAGAAAAATAATTAATGATCATCCAAAGAAACGATAAATTCGGCGGCACAAAGACGCAAAAATTGGAAACGAGAGCTTTCCATGGCGTGGAAAGAATGGATGAGGAAAAAACGCCTGGCTCTGCGGTTTCGTATTTAATATTTCACCTGCATGAGACATATTTTTTGATCATAGGAGCTGGAGGATACGCTTTTAATATTATGAGCCTGTTGGAGTGGTATGAATAATTCAACACGCTTCAAGAGCAGAGGACAGCCTGTTTTTAATAAAGTTGAGACTCAATCAATGGTAGTCGTATGTTTCCATAATTAGGAGACAGCAATCGTCACAATGGATATAGTTTAAACCATTTTTTTTTTAGTATTATAAGCGTTTAGAGAGCTCGTAATTGGGCAGCTGATGCTAATGATGATTTGTAATGGAAAGTACGACGTTTTATAAGACTATATTGATTGATTGCTTAAACAATTAAGTATTTAGGTTAAGATAATTTGCAATATGACTTCTCATCACTTGTTATCAACCGATCTATTGTATTAGATATCATTTGAGTGAAGAAAACTGAGACCAAGACTAAAAAATGTATCCGATGTATCCGACGGGTTGAGGCAGAAAATGCGTCAGAAGATACAAATTCGGTGCACTTTTTTTCAGTGATGAACATGGTTTTCATATGGTTTTAGTAGTACGGGTATACTATAGTTAGGTAAAAAAAAAGTCTGTGTGATCTATAAGCATGGCAAATGTGTTTGACAGGTGAAACACTGAAAAATAATTCAAAAATTAATTCCTTAAGTTTGGCAATTCTGAAAATATCATTCATCTGTCAAAGTTGACATTTCAACAATAAAATTCCTGCTAGTCATTGTTGTGTTTAGCCAATTATATCAAAATTACCCGAAAATACTGCACTAGTGGAAATTATCGATAATCCGCACTTGTGCGTATTATCAGGCATAAAAGAACTTGGAAATATCTAAAAGTTCAATCTTAAAAAAGCACACAAAATCCATACACCTCTTAAAAAAATACGACTGAACTTTTATTTTCCAAAAATAGTACATACACAATTATGTTTGTTTTTACTTTAAACAACAAATAGATAATAAATTAAAAATCATTTTATTTGATTAAAACTAGTTATTAAAGATATGACAACGAAAAACATAATTATTAAAATTATTTACAGCATCCGATGAACTTTGACCGGAAACAACGCTACTTGAGCGATGTTGAAACAGAACAAACCTTGAACTCATTCAAATTCGTATTTTCTCTCATTTTCTTTATCAACTTTTCGTGAAAGACTTTCTCGAGTTGTAGGTAAGGTTTTATGGAATTTACATTGTCATGACTCGTAATTTTTGTTAACTGATTTTCATTTACGCCGGTTTTTGCTAACTGCGTTACGGTAGTGACCCAATGAGAATGATTAGTAAATTTAATTTTTGTGATGTCCATGCCAATTTTTTTAGCTGAAATACTTGTCCATTTTGAGAGTTTGTTCCTACCAACCGGACAGTTTTTGTACCATACGCCATTTTTTTGCCAATCCAGATTACTAGTGAGAAAAAGACGGTTTGTCTTTATATAGCCTCCCCTTTTTGGAATCAATTTTCTGTACAATCTATAAGGAAAACAGTGTTTTTTATTAAAAATTTTGGGAAAACGTTAAAAAGATTTGGTTTACCTGACAGGACAGATGTCTGATGTCTTCATTAGCAGTGTTCTTTATAAGCCATATGCTGTCCGTTAAACTGCGATTCCCACTTTGACATGTTTTCGAAAATATAGGGTTGTATTCAATCCTATTTGTTAGCGATATATCGTGATGTTTTTCCTCTTCAAAAAATTCGATTAACCAGTTACATGCTTCTTCTACTCGAAAAGTCAATTCGTATGATAAAACATGGAAACATTTCTTCTGAAGTCCAATTGGTGTATTTTCGTCATAAAGTGTCAATATTTTGAATAATTCAACGTAACTGAATGCTGACGAACTGGTTTTTTCTTTTTTCTGGCTCAACCTGCAACTTCAGTCGAACAGCGTCCCTACTATCTCGTGCAGACTTGAACCTTATATCTGCAAATGGATCTATAACAATTCCAAAAGAACGACTAAATTTTTCTTGAACTTTTTGCGCATTTTACTAGCCCAATCTTTCAAAATTCCTGCCAGATTTTCTATGGATGTTTTTTATTCCAATACGTAACCTCTCTGGACGCAGAACTCTTCAAATTGTTCCCATATAGACTGTTTTGATTTTTTTGTATTTTTTGGTGTAAGTTCTTCCATATTTCTCTCAATGGAAATTTTTCAGTTTAAGAACCATTCAATTACAGACTTAAAACAAATATTCACTGATTCTAAGCAACGTCCATAATAGAGTCTATACCATTATATGCGGCGCAAAGCATGAAAAACGTATGTAATATAATAATTTTCCTTCCACATTTGTTAGTGCACTACAATCGCCATTACTCTTGCCGAACCACTTCAAAAAAAAGCACTAGAAATATAGTCCATGCACGTCTGAAAATATTAATTAGAAGAACAAGAGGCCTACGTTTTATTTCGGTTCTAACTCAAAGCGACTGATAGCCCCATTAAATAAAATTAAGTTTTAGTTGTTCTTATTACTGCCAGTAATTCAATGTTTAATTTGTCATTTGTCACAAGCTCACTGTTGTCAGATTACTTTTTAAAAATTTCGCTGTAAATTTGTTACCAAAATTCATTATTGAAAATGGTGCACAATGATTGCCTTTTTCTCTCTTTTATTCAGGTGAATGATGCAAATACACACAACGAAACGTACCATTCGCTTTTATGTATTGTATTAACCCAAACTAAGGTCACAGATGGATAGAAATAGAAATTCGCGATATTTTATGTTTCTAGCTTTTCTAATGCATTAAAGAAGTAAGTTTGAAAGAAAAACCAAAACTTTATGCATTTTTTTAACAATTTTGGTAAAATTATAATGAGGCTCTATCCAATAATTATGAAGTGGTTATATTTGTTTAAAATATAAATATTTCGTAGTATGGCACATATACTATTTAATTTTGACACTACTCTCTGAGTATGACCTCCCCAAGTAAAACAGCTGTCCAGATTCATTCCCAAGAAACTTATTGAGTCTAAAACTGGCACCGTTCTGCCACCCAGTCTCACCAACAAAGACTCCTGCACCTCTCTCTTCGAAAAACTTAGAAGACCAGTCTTGTGCATATTTAATCGGAGAGAGTTGACCGAGCACCACTCAACCATTTCATTTGTCGCTAAGGCACCTCCCTTCGACAAACCGGACACAGAACGGCTCGCCAGGAAGACAGATGTGTCATCCGCGTACTTGCAAACTAGTCCCCCTTCAAAAGGAGTAAATAGATCATTTGTAAATAAGGTAAAGAGTAGAGGGCCAAGTATAGATCCCTGAGGTACTCCCCTGTTAACTTTAGCAACATTTGAGAAATATTGTTGTCCATTTCTTGTTACACACACTTTTTGGGTTCGGTTTGACAGATAGGATGTTATTAGTTCAGCACATATGCTTCTGAAGCCGTACTTTTGATGTTTTTTAAGTAGCAAGTTGTGATTCAAAGTGTCGAAGGCCACAGACACCAAAACCCTTATCTACCTTATCAAATATGAATGTCAAAGCATGAATAACTGCCAACTCAGCAGATTTCGATGCCCTGAAACCAAATTGATTGTCATTTAATAAATGATGATTTTCTATCAAGTTTACCAGTCGAACATAAATTACCCTCTCAAAGACCTTCGACACTGAGGGTAACAATGAGATGGAGCGATAGTTTTTCACATCCTGTCTGTATCCTTTTTTATATATAGAGACAGCTTTTGCAGCTTTTAGTTTGTCTGGAAAATATCCCGTTACAAGGCATTCATTAATAATGTGGGCCAGAGGTACACTAATGTACCTAGCCACAATTTTCAACAAGTACGTCGGAATCTCATCCAGATCTGAATACTTATTGGGAAGATTCATAATGATTCTAAAGATTTCCATGTGGTCAGTTGATTCCAGAAATATGGAAGGTAAATTGTTGGGTAGGTTAGAATCCGGGAAATTAAAATCTTGAATATATCCACCTGAAAGTAATATGAGAACATGTTTGAAACATCCGAAGGATCCTGAATTAAAGAGCCATTTTGTGCATTTAGGTTAAAATTTATGGGATTTTTTGTTTTGTTGGTCTCCCGGTTAAAGATCTGCCACATTGCTTTAGATTTATTCTGCGAGTTTACTATTTGATTATCATTAAGACTTATTTTATATGTCCATAAAAAATTAGTGTAATCGTTTTTTCTTTTTTATAATTTTGTACACAGCTCTCTTCTGAATGAAATCCAGCAGTTTTAGGAGCGGCACCCCAGATGTGTGGGCACTATTCTAGGCAGAGTCTTATTTGCACTTTGTAGGACAATATCAGCTGCTGGTGTATAGTTTTTTGTTGCAAAATAGCGCACCTAGCTTCTGCGAGGCTGATGTTGCGATGTTAGCAACGTGGTCATGCCAGGACATATTGCTGTTTACTGAAACACCCAGAAGTCCAATTTGTGAGGATGAAGGAATAGTCGATCCTGCCAAAATGATGTCAGGGCACGCTGTATTGGCTTTCTTGGTTATCGTGGCCGCTTGGCTTTTACTGCATTGAACTGAACGAAATTTCTGTCGTCACAAGTTTGAAATGTCTCCAGATCTTGATTAATTGTTGTAATCTGCGGTGATAAGTCTCAGTCGCTGGTAAAGGTTTTTCTGATTTAAATTGGGAGATGAGGGCACTGTCATCTGCAAAACTGTAAACATAATTATTCGGCTCAGTCAGCAGATCATTAATATAGATGAAGAACAGAGTTAGTGAAAGTATTGCGCCCTGAAGCACGCCCGCATTAATGGTGAATGTGTCTAAGATGTGTCCATCGACTGCAACGTGCAAAAATCAGTTCTTAAGGAAACTGGCAAGCCAGCTGCAGAGAGACGCCGATAGTCCAAAAGACGGTAGTTTGTTGAGTAATTCGTCATGCCAAACTGTGTCGAATGCCTTCGAAATATCCAACGCTATCGCTTGAGATTCTACGGTAGTTCTTAATTGTCCTACTCCATATATGAGTGACACAGGCCAATATATCTCCTGTCGATCTCTTTTTGCGAAAACCGAGTTTGTAATCGTTAATTAATCTGATGATCTCAAGGTACGTGAGTAGTTGCGGATTGACTACACGTTCTGTGACTTTGGAGATTATTGGAAGGAAGACAATTGGGCGATAGTTTGAGGGCGTGGTTTTCTTGCCGTTTTTCGGAACATATTGCACTCGAGCCACTTTCCAAGAAGATTAGTAAATGCATTTTCGGTAAGACAGCCAAAAAAATCTAGAAAAAATGGGTGTTAGTTTGTGGGTGCCGTTCTTTAACGCGTTGGCAGGTAATCCGTCCGATCCTGATGCATTTTGCGTACTTCTACTATGTTAGTATTGATGTTAATTGGTTGGGGAAAGCCCTGCCTCGGGGGATGTTTAAGGTGGAGTGCGATGAAAACAAGCATGTTTGCTTGTTCTTTAGCTGTAGTTGCGGTGACGCTGCGTTGGTCTGTCAAAGGTGGAAGTGAAATTTTGTTAAATTCGTGCAGCTACTGGAGTATTGCAAAAGTCTATTCCTGATCATTTGCCTCAGCCTTCAAAAGTATTTTTGAGGTCACCATTGAAATTACTTTTTATTTGCTTGTTTGACGTAAACAACTAATGGCAGAAAAATTTTCGGCATTTCCCTAAGGGTAATTATCTAAAATGCAACTCTTAGAATTTCTGGAAAGAAGCAGGAAGCAAAGCAAAATAGTATTTTGTTTTCTAGACAAAAGGGCTTATCGAAAATAAATTCGCACCTTATATAGCTAAAAATATACTGACGTGCTTCTCGAAAACTACTCTGTCCTCTTGAATTGATTATAGATGAATTGATCATTATTGATAGAAATTACAATATCGAAAATATATAATGTCTATTTTTGCCTCAAATTCCAGTTTATTTTTCTAAGATTTGGTTGATTTACAGCGAAAAAAAATAATTTTTTATGCCTATTTTCTAAAATGTTTAGTATTATAATAGATTCATATACATATATACTTACAAATATGCCTGATACATTACATATAATATCAAAGTCGTTAAATCCTCTTTCAGCTATGAAACGTATGTTGCAACGTTAATTTAAGGCATTATATTATCATCTGTTTCCCCTAAAGTAACTATCTGCCGCAGTTTTCTGAGAGAAACAAAATGCAAAACAAACAGTATTGTGTTCCCTTGTGTATAAAGACCTGTCTATAATAAATGTACACTGTATATCTAGTTTGCTTACGAAACTGGAAACCGATCTAGGAAGTCGTTTTTTCTGTGCACCTGGCGTAAGGGTAGTGTATGTCTATCTTTGAAAATAGAGAGAAGATAGCTAAAAATATAATCTTCTAAATAAAACTCTCTTTAGTTTTCCACAATGTATAATTTTTGTATTTAGTTTCTAGTTTCAATCAAAATTCTAGATTCATTTTACGTAGCGCTTGGCCTACACACTGAGAAGAACTGTTTTGCAAGACTACATTATATAAAAGAAAACTGTGTTACGTTTCCTGTATATGAAACATAATACAAAACAATTGTGGTATTCTAAAATTCATTTATAAATATATATTTATTCTAGTCAGGGCCGGATTTAAGCACAGGTTACTTAGGCTGCAGCCTATGGGCCTGCGCCACAAAGGGTACCGCTGTACCGTTGTCCCGGTAAAAAAGAAAAATGATTCTACGTCAATTTCAAAATTAGATTTTTAGTTTTAGTAAATAAATAGTATACATGTTTGGTAATCGTAATCATCATTCATCATTTGCATTTGTATTAACTTGATGAGCTGTTTGGGTGTTTGACAGACGAAAGTTTTGCGAAGGCGACAGAAAACATGGAGGGCATACGGGAGCAGGGGAGACAATTATTATAGAAGGAGTTTCGGAAGACGTACTCATCATCTTCTGCATAGTGTACATAGTGGTTGAAGCGTTCAAGATATTTTTGACATAAAACATGAATTATAACCAAATACTTAAATAAATTAGCGTATATAGTTTTAGTTTTAATGCTAAAGTTGGTAGTTTGTTCAACATGCAGTGTGTATAGAAATAAATAGAGATAAAGTGTTCCTGATCACTCGGAAGAGACGAGAGTACCAAAATTAACCAACTGGGACTCTTACGTAGAGGGCCTCTGTCTGAGTCAAGATTAAGTCCCTAGCGACCCAAACACTAACGCAAACACCACTGAAGAGTTAGAGACAACATCTAACACTTTAATTAATGCAAACAGAAACTCCTACGAAAATAACTGTCCCGTTTTACAAAAGGTCCCCGTCACCGCTCGGGCCAAACTTAATAAAGTGCAAAGGCTGATATGCCTGGGAATAACGGGGGCAATGTCAACGTGCCCTACCGCAGCCTTAGAGGTAATGCTGAACATGCATCCTCTTCATCTCAGTGTTAAGAGGGAGGCCATTATCACTGCTCACAGGCTATTCCAAATAGGCAAATTCAAGCCTGGGGGTTGAACTGGAAAATGCGAGCAAACCAAGTAACCAAATGACGGTCATGTTGGACCTAGATGTCCCATTTGAAGTGGATATTGAGTACCGCCAATCATGGGAGAGTAAAAAATTTCATCAGATCGACAACGCATCGCTGTGGTAGACAGGTGGTTCAAAACTAGCTAAAGGAGCAGGATTGGGTTCAGGTCCAAACTGTAAGCTTTCCAAACCGATATATGACCATCTTCCAAGCGGCGGTGCTTGCCATAAATATTTATGGCAAGCACTTGTGTGAGGCACTCTTCTGCACATATATATGTGCAGAAGAGTGCCTCACACAAGAACTTCAGAGAAAGCACATCTACATAATCTCAGAGAGCCAGGCGGCTCTAAAAGCTTTCAAATGCGTGTCAAAGCTAGTCTGGGAACATAAGCAAACCCTAAAACAAGTAGCAACATGGATCCAGCTAACTTTAATGTGGGTTTCTGGCCATAGAGGCATAGAGGGCAATGAAAAAGCAGACAGCCTTGTGGAAGAAGGAACACCATATTATGGCTAAAAGCTCTACTGTGGTCTTATGAAGAGCAATATCACCGAAGAACTAAACAAATGGGAAAAAGGCCAACTGTCGTCCTACTACAGAAACACTCCAGGACTAAGACAGGTGAAAAAGTTTATCACCATCTCTATGAAAAGAGCAGACTGACAGGTCTTAGACATGGATAGAGCAGATATTTGAACTGTCGCCGCACTGCTCACTGGACACTACCCCGTAAAATACCACCTAAAGGCAATAGGCAAAGCAGAAGATGACCAATGTAGATTTTGCAATAATGCAACTGAAACCGCAGAGCATCTGCTCTACCAATCTCCAACACAACTCTGCAAAAGGCTCAACTACCTTGAAGGAGTACAGCTATCACCTCAAGACGTGAGTTAACTACCTCCCAAGAAAATAGCTTCGTTTGGAAGAAGCCTACGTCTCTTGGACGCAAATTAAGTTGTAGAGTCGTGTACAAACGACTCCCTAGCAGTCTATAATCTACAATAGATAATCTAACTGTTCCTGATTGCTGGTGCCGAAATATTTTATTCACATGAACCCCGGTAAGAACGTAACAATGTAACCAGTAATATAGACCTAGGCCTATTGTTTCATATTAAGACATTTTCAATACCAAAAAGTAAAGCCTAGGCCGACCTCACTTCTCTTTTGGAAAACAATCAGATTAATGTTATTTTGGTTGACGAGCAAAAGTAATTTTTTGATATTTTACGATTGTTTTACCTTTTACTTTACTCCAAATATCAAATTTACATTTTTATTCTTTTTCCTGGTTACAGAAAATTTTCCAGATATTACCAGTTCCACCGGTTTCTTCCGCACTTGCTTTAATTTTAAGTTAAAATGGTTGACTGGAAAACGACATTGAATTATGGTCTGCCTTCATGACACAATGTAACATAGAATTCTCCATACAACTGGATTCCACAGCATGTTGTGACAGTGATCTATATGATTGTAAATCTTGGAAGCAAAGCGATGGAAAACGCCAAAAATTTTTTTCCCGATCATGCTTGCATTTCTTATGGTGGTTAGTATGATTGGAAAAATACTGCTGGACGTCTACTCGAATACGGAATTTGTGTAAACCACCTAAATGCTGTAATTGATTTTGGAACCCGTTGTAAAGAAGTGGAGCTTGTTGATCAAGAGCTGGCACGACAAGCAAACGATGGAGCAAAATACTGGAGGGAAGTTTTCAAGCGACTGATCACTGTGATAGTTTTTCAGGGTGAAATAGGTCCAGTATTTAGAGGTGGAAAATGTTATATTGGGATCACCTACAGATGGTAACTACTTGAGACTACTGGAGCTTATAGAAGAGTATGGTGATTTTTGAGCAATCATATAAAAAGACATGGAACCCATGTGTGTGGTGACACAAACAACCTATCCTCAACGATTTGCAAGAAAGTTGATCAATTAATTGGCAAGCGGGTTTTAAATGAAGCTATCGCTCAAACCAAACAGTCAAAGTACTATTCCATACCATTCGATTCAACCCAGTACAATAGTCTTTAAGCGTTGGTACTGGCAGAAAAGAAATAAGTATTATGGATACCTTGCGCTGGGCATTCATTCAAACTTGTAGTGCAGGCTGTTGCAAAGTGCTGTCTGGGTGCTGTAAGTTTTTTTGTCTATTTGGAAGATCTGTATGTATATTTTACGGTCTCTTCTCAGAAATATAAAGCTTTAACTGCTTGCATGCTGATTTTCGTGCCAAACAACAACACGTTGGCCATGCAGAGCAAATGCTACAAAAGTCCTTTTAATGGGCTATAGATAAAGAGAAATAAAAGAAAACATTTCTTGACAGGGCAGGGTTCAGGAAAATCTCGTGTTACTCCTCTAAGTTTACATAACAAAGTGTCAAAGTTGAGATAGAGGCTATACACCGTATGTTAAAAACATATTGGATCAAGCAAACAAAACCAGCGAAATTCTGCAATATCCTAGATTGGACGTGAATACCATCGCCTCAGCACTGGGGTGGCTAACAAGCTTCATAAGAACAAGACGGGGTAGGGATAACTTTGCAGAATACAGGTGAAAGGTGCTAAGTTAGCTGATTCTGACTGTACAGAGTATGAAAATGAAACACAGCTCAAACGCAAAATAAATGTTTGTTACCTCTCGATTGTGTCCAAGCACCATAAGTCAAGCTTACCTCATCAGAGAAATTTCGAACTAGGAATATCCTTCTTATCATCATCATTGCCGCAGAGGATTGAGGCATACAAACTAATTATAACCCATTTTGGGTTTCTCAAAAAGTTGAATAAACTTAGTAATGAAGAGATAATTGCAGCATTTCAAAACTTTTAGCAGAAACATATAACAATAACTTAGACCATCAATTGGGAAATGAACTGCTTGAGTTCAAGTTTTTTTACCTTTGGTTTAAAAAAATTACGGCGACAATGAATGTCTGGATGGATGTATAAACTCCTCTTAGCCAAAAACATTAAAGGTTTTTTTCCTAATATTGAGACTGCCTTAGGAATGTACCTGTCACATCAAAATTGAAGTTGATGCCAAGTGCTTTAGAAGTACGTCATATATAAATTCTCTATAACTTTATATAAACTTTAAACTTTTATTGTAAAGTTTTTAAATATTGGATATGTGGTTTTTGTAGGTTAATCTAAAGAAAATATTTTGCCCACTAGGGCCTACGCTACTGGCTCAGCCTAGGGACCCACCAATCCTAAATATGGCGTTCATTCCAATTAATCTTCTATAAACTAATTTCAAGCTCAAAATAACGAATTTTGTTATAAAGATAGTATTCGTTACATTGAGGACATTTTTTTTTAAATATACATCACTATATGTACGATATTAATACGAGACAACTCAATCGAAAATCTCCTACTTACAGTGTCCAAACATCTTGATTGTTAAAAATGCTTAAAATGTATATTTTAATAAGTTCTGTATGAATGTGCGCCTATTCCTTTTTCTATCCTTAATGATCCAATATTTCAGATACCCCCTTTCAACATACCTGAAAAAGAGAACATATATTAATAAAGCAATAGCGTTGTTATAATTTAATTAAATATTTTAAGCGACGAAATTAAAGAAAGTTAACATTCTCGTGCAAAGAAGTTTTAGCTTATTACGCCCGTTATTATCATAAAGCAAACATTCCGGCATTAATTAAATTTTCATCAAAGTTCTCAATAATTAATATATGATGCTGGAGAGAAACAAAATATAACCTGTGTTTTAATGAGGTTCATATTAATATTACTCAAACATTTTCATCAAAGAAGCATCTCATGGGTTCAATTTAGTTTAAAGTGAAATAATGGTACAACGATAATTCATGTCATTTTTAATAACAGATTTATAGGCTTACGCTAATACTTGAATTTTGCTCACGGCCTGCCAATTGAATCGCTACAAACGAGCGAATATGGATTTAGATGGTGCCAAGTGATGATGGGAAACCTAGTCGTCTCCTGCAGGACAACCCCTGTTAAGGAAGTGGCAGTTTTGGTTCTCTACAGGTAGGTAGGGTGGTGTTTAAGCATGGGAAAATTTTGGTTACCATGGAGAAATTACGGTTTCATGTGTGCTAGTTTCATATCCCCTCTGATCTGGATTACAATAATCATTACATATTGAAACGGTATCACATGATATTTTTTAGATACGGATCTGGTTATATACAGGGTAGCGCCATTCAATGAGTAGTTCTAGTGCATAACATTTTAATTTTTAAAACACGTTCTCTATTAAATTAGGTTAATATAGCTTATTGTTAAAATCTACATGTAAATTACATAAGAAATATTCGAGGAAATATCACGCCTGAAAAGAATTATATCATATTTTTGACTGTGGGAACCGAAAGGCATGTCGTAGAACAGAACATAATTCTTTGGGCACACTATTTTAGAGGAATTAAATTATAGACCATCAAAAAGTAAGAGAGCAAATAACAAACCATTTTGCTGCAAATGAAAAGTTATCTAATTTGAACGGAATGAAAAGGACCTAAAATAACAGAAGACGAATAGAACAGCGAGTCCCATTAATATGCTCTGTTGTTAGCGATGGTTTTAGAGTTGTGGAATAATTGCAGTGCAAATTAATAGAACTATTTAATTTAAAATTTAGCATTTCCCCACGTTGTATGTGCAAACGCTAATTATAAAACGAGAATTCCAATAACTTACTCATTCTTGGAAACTTTGTGTATTTCTTGAAGTTGCACAAATTAATGTTATATTATTTAATATGTAGGTACATTAAGTGGATAATATAAGGACTGGAGCATCCACTGATTATGTAATAATATTATTAAATATATGAAAGTTAAGTCTAAAATAAGAATGTTATATTTTTGCATTGTCTGTACTTGTCCCCTGAAATTTTACTCTGCCAATGATCAAAATCAGAAGTTTTTAGTTACTCAAGTTAAAACCATTAGAAAAAATAATTAAAGAAAAGTTTCAATGTAAAAAATACAAACAAATAAATCTGGTCCTCAAACTAACCGTACCCAGTATTAAGCTCAACTGAATTCCTGTAAAAAAATAAAACTCTTTTTTCTACCAATTAATTTTTAAGACGGGACTTAAATATATTTATATTGACAGCATTCTTAATGTGGTCATCAAGTTTATAAAATAATTTATACCCAGTAAAATACCCATAGGATTTTTGACATATCGTTGACCAAAGAATAAAATACCATTTCTCGAAAGGAGGATTTATTTTCATACGCCAAACACACATACCTCATAAATATAAATAGCGACCACCGTTAAAATTCTGAATTCTCAAAAGTATTTTGATATGATTGTATGCAGCAATTAAACTAATAGTCTAGCTCGTCAAAATAATTGATCTGCACCAATAAGATAAATACTTCTTATCCCACTCATTTTGGCTGAGATAAGGAGGATATTATCGCACGTATGGTAGCGCGTGGTAGCGGGTAGATACGCATATATTGTCCCGATAGGTGACACATCTACTTCAGGAATGCGCTCCTGCCTACGCGAGCCTTGGCTTATTCCCAATGCCACACGGGAAAACCATTGTCCCATCCCTAGTTTTTCTACCCAAACCTACAACTTCCTCTCCAACACTCCTTACCCTCTTCCAACCAGCATGGCCAGCGTGGAAGAGTAGGGTCAAATACCCCACAAATGGCGAATTTTAAAAACGAAGGATATGGTCCCCAGGTGGGCAAATCCCACCCCTTGACAAAGGGCTGCCTCATTGGATCTATGGGAGGCAAAAATTCGCTATTGAAACCATAACAAAACTTATATATAGCTTCATATAATATCAGAACTCTACTATCAGATCAAAGACTGCTAGAAATGGAAGAAGAGCTCCAAAACATAAAATGGGATATCGTTGGTCTGAGTGAGGTGCGGCGAAAAGGAGAAAGGCAATTAATACTACAGTCAGGACACCTGTTTCACTTCAAAGGACATAAGGATACATCCGATGGAGGAATAGGATTTGTAGTACATAAAAACACATACCAGATATAATAGATATCAAAGCAGTAAGCCACAGAGTCATCTACCTGATTTTAAAATTAAACTCCAGATACAAGCTCAAGATTATACAAACCTAGGCCCCTACATCAAACCCGGAAGAAGAAGAACTTGATGAATTTTATGATAATGTTGACATCTCACTTCAAGAACATCATACCCACTACACGCTGTGGGCAGGAGACCTAAACGCTAAAATAGGCAAAAAACAAGACCTAGCGGAAAGCTTAATGGGTGACTATGGATATGGCGAACGAAACGAACGAGGAGCCATACTTATAACCTATTTACAACAGAACAACTTGTTCGCAATGAACTCTTTCTTTAATAGAAAACCCCAATATAAATGGACATGGGCCAGTCCAGATGGTCGGACTAAAAACGAAATCGACTTCTCTATTACTGACAAAAAAGAGATAGTAAAAGACGTATCAACAGGTTTCCAACTGGAAGCGATCATCGAATGATAAGAACAAAAGTGGTCATAAACATAAGAAAGGAACGTAGAAAACTCCTAAACAAACGAGGTGTAAAAAACTGCTTTCCACTCGAAAACACAGCGCTATTCCAGAACGAAGTAAACACAAGCTTAAAAGGAGTACTAGACACTGAGGATGAAAACATAAATACTGAAAACCTAAATACAACAATAGTTGATTCAATAAAAAAGGCAGAAGAACACTGTGTTAAAAAACAAGGAAAACACAAGAAACTGAGCGTGGGTACTAGAGAACTTATGAGGGAAAGAAGAGAACTACCGCACAAATATGGAAGAAACTTGGCGACTTTTAGCCAGCTAAACAAAAGAATTTCAAAATCCATCAGAACCGACATAAGAAATTACAATACGGAGATGGTTACGAGAGTCATAGAAAATAACGGCAGTTTGAAGGTACTAAGACAGAAAC
>MU182781.1:276856-335887 GCA_016904865.1 Pissodes strobi | reverse complement strand
CCCCAGAGAGAGCATTTTTGAGGCAATAAGGCCATGGTCCAACTTGTCAAAAGCCTTCGTAAAGTCGGTATACACTACATCCAACTGCTTTCTCTCATTGATGGCTTGGTATGCTATTTCCAAAAAGCAAGTAAGGTTAGTTTTCGTAGATCTCTTAGAAAAAAAGCCATGTTGTTTGATTGAGATTAAATTTTTCAATTGATGAAATAAGGCCTTTGAAAAGTTGGACAGTAGAGAGATAGGCCGGTAGTTTTCAACCTTATTAATGCTGCCACCCTTAAGAATAGGATTGATTTTTGCCATTTTCCATTGATCCGGAAAGGTGCTGGATGAAATTGACAAGTTATAAATATAGCGAAGAGGTGGAACAAGACATTGAGAACAGTCGCGTAAGATAAATGAAGGAATTCTGTCAGGGCCAGCAGTATGTGTATTTTTGAGATCTTTAAGAGAACTATGTACTTCCTTCTCCGTAAAGGGCTTGACCGTTATGCATTGAGGGCCGTGTTCTTGATTTACTACACGGGTCGACGAGTTTGCATACACATTCTTAAAAAAATCAGCAAAACAATTGACTATGTTTTGGGGGGAATCGATGCATGAATTTCCAATGGTCATGGATCCAGGAATACGAGTCTTATTGCGCTTTTGTTGGATGAACTGCCAGAATTGCTTGGGATCTGATTTAACAATAGATTCAGTTTTGTGTATATAGTTCTTGTAAGCAATATTGATTTGATTTTTGATATTCCTTCTCAGACTGGAGAAATCATTATAATCAGAAGTTAGCATTGACTTTTTATATCTTCTGTGAAGGCGGTCTTTTTCCTTTAAATTTTTTATTATTTCCTTAGTGTACCAACAGGGAGATTTAAAATTAGTGCTTTTGTTTTTTAAGAGAGGGACTGATTGATTAAAGATGTCATGAAATTGGGTGTAAAAAACTGACAAAGCTAAGTTTACGTCAGTTGTATTTAAAACAGTGGTCCAATCAGCAGGATAAATAAGTTGGTAGAGTAGGGGAAAATTCGCTTTCCTGAAGTTATAGTTTTTGTTGGACAGATCTTGGGGAGAATTTCTTAAGCTTGACTTACTATTATCGATCGAAATTGCGACATTAATACTGGGATGTGATTTATCTTCAGGGACTATAAGTGGCATGAGTTCTCTAGATACCTCGCAGTTCAAGTTGGCAATCACAAGATCGAGGGTATTGTTATAGCAATTATAGAAAGTATTGAATTGTTTTAGGCCACTTAAAGCCATATAGTCATTTAGTACCGTAAGCTCAGAGTTAGACGTGATATTGAAGTCACCAATAAATATGACATCATTATTTTGAATGGGGTCAAATGTAGAGAAAAAATCAAAGAGACTCTGGTAATGGTTTAAAGGTGAATTGCATTGGACATAGATAACAAATATAAAAATAATTTTTCCAAAAACACTAAGTCTACAACCCAAAATATCTACACTTGGTATTAAATCATGGAGACACTGTAGGTTAAGTTTTGTAGCTGGTAAATCGCACCTAACACCCAGAAGAACACCACCGCCACTTGTCACATTCATCAGGTCGAGGTCACGATCCTTTCTGAACACTGTGTAGTTGTCATCAAAAAGCTCACTGCTTGCAACGCCATCCTGGATCCAAGTTTCTGTTATAGCAATTAAGTGATTGTCACAGGAAGATACTGATTTAAAGAACTCATGTGTTTTGGTGTTCAAGCCCCGCACATTCTGGTAAGCAATACATATATCTTTCCTGTTAGACAAACTCACTAGTTTAAATTTTTTTGTTTATCAGTTATTATTCTTGGTATACCATTTCCATAGATAATCTTTAAGTCAGTCTCCCCAGCTTTGGTCCGAGCATCTACCTCTTGAAGTAACATTCTGTATTCCTGTAGTTGTTTAGGTGTTCTGTCGTCACCAATTGACAAGTGTTTCAGAATAGCAACAGATTTTAATTTTTTGGAGTTCTGTATAACACTGTAAGCAAGATCACTGGACTTGCATACTACCTTTATTGGCCTAATTTTGTTGGCAGTCATTTTCCCCAGGCGGAAAGTTTTTATATCATCACGATCAATTTTGGCGGGTTGGATTTGAGAGCATTTTTCTAAAATCTGCGTGACAATATCATTTGTGTTTACAATGTCCTCAGGGCAGTTGAACACCATAAAATTGTTTTTGCGGGTTTCCCTTTCTTGGTACTCATTAAGAAGGTTCACAAAAAGTTGATCCTGGGGAGGCTGGGTTGAATTGTGCACCGGATAATCGCGGATTCCCTTTAATTGGTCCTGGAGATCCTCTATTCTTTGGGAGAGTAGACTATTATTCGATTTAAGAATTTCATTCTTATCTTGAATTTCTTTATTTAGAAGTTTCAAGTATGAAATTTTAACTTCATTGGCCTTGGCTTTAATGAGAAGGTCAGAGTTGGCGGGAGTTTGTTCAGTAATTGCTGCACTGGTAACTTTCTGAACAATGGTTGCGTTTTTGTCCTTTTTTATTGAAATAGATTAAGCGTTTCCACCCAATTTTCAAAACTGTCATTCCGATTGTTAGTGTCAATGTTTTGGTTTTCCCAATAAATCTTGATACATTTTAAAATATAGTTAACGTTTATTTTCACTTTTTAAGGGCGTAGACAAAAATTTCCGCAATATTCATGTGATAACGATTTATTTATTAAGGCACGCATATCCCACTTAGACCATAAATATCGTAACATATCTTCTAGTGAAAATATGCGTAGTAAAGGATTAACAAATCTTCACTGGTGAAATGAGAAGTCATAAAATTAAGGACATAATAACAACTTTGCAGTTGAGCAGAGTTTATCAATTTGGGAAAGCCATTTCAATTTGTTATCAAAAACTATACCCAATAATTTTTCGCAAGCCATAACTAAATCTCTATCCGTTTCAACATCTCCAAATTTAAATTTGGATGAATAAAACAGAAATGCACAATGCTAATCTTATCTCTATTTAAATCTAAATTATTTTGTTCGGGCCACAGCAGAATATTTGTGCCAACATGTTCACTCACTGCTTTGAGACTAATCATATTACTCTCTTCATAATAATTGTATTATTATTCGCAACAAATGTATTTTCAGAGGTAGCAGTTATGTAATTTAATATGCCGTTTGCAAAAACAGAAAATAGAAAAGACCTCAAAATCGACCTGTCTGGTACACCAATTTTAACACCACAGTAATTTCTTTGAACTCCATAACCCATACTAGCTGCTTTTTATTTGATAGTTTTAATCGGAACTTATCCTGTATCGACTAAGTTTAGCAAACAACAGTTTAATTTAAGATTAACTACATCAAATACACGCGAACTAGTACTCTTCTATCAAGAGACTCAACTACTAGATCTTCAAATTTACAAAGGGCAGTTTCTCTGATATCGTTTTGTATTTTTGCAAAAAGCTTTAAAAAATTTGGTGTCATACAGTGTAGAACCAAAACTTGCATTTTGCCCTAAATGTCTAAATACCCTGTGGAAGAATCTAACGTCAAAGTAATTGGTCTATGTATGACATTTTTAAACCTCGTCATTCCTTAACATTTGATTTTTTATTGATATCAACATCTTTATTTTTAAACACAAATTTTTGAAAGGGAGTGCAATTTACAATAACAAGCTGTTGCATGGAATAAGGACAGTCGTAATATACGGTACAGTGCAAATGCCCTGGGCAGAGCCAGAAGCACAAGATGTGAGCCACTTTTGCCATACCTGTGAGTACGTACGCCAGGCCCAGGAAGACCACGAGGCACAAACGAACGAGATGATTAGTTTGTTACTCTAACTGCTTTACGGGGCCGCGGAGAAGCATCTAATTGCGACCTAACAGGAATTGATGTCAAGAAGACCAGCTGCTTGTCCAGCCTTACTTGCCAGTAATGCTCAACGATTAAAAACTTTATCAGTGGACATATATACTCGAATAAAAAAGGTGGGGATGTCTGTAATTCATAGACGAAACGCGTTTTAATTCGCGTACACTGGATGGGAGAAAGTGTTTCTGAATGTTGCATATCTCCAAAAAACCGTGTGTAGACGGTAGTATTGTGTGGGCCGGAATTTCATTACACGCTCATAAAGACTTTGCTTTAGTTACCACAAACTGCTATATCATGAAGATATTTAGCGGACTACATCATTCCCTTCCCTCCTGTTGGCCAATTTTTATTTAATGCACGATGTCAACGATTATCTGGATGAAATGGACATTTAACGATTAGACTGGCTTCCACGTACTTCTGATCTAAACACAATTAAGCATGTGTGGGATATGTTAGGGAGGATAATTCGCCATTTTGGATCTTCAAATTGTTCTGCTTGAAGAGTGAGAAAACATTCCTCAAAGGGCAATTACCAATTGTCTTTAATCCTTACTACGTCCATCGCACCAGTTATTAGAGCACGAGGAGGCAATATATACGATATTAATGCTGGCTTGACTTATTTGTTGTCAGTTCTTATTTTTTTTTATTGTTGTAGACCTGATCCCTTTAAATATTTGTGTTTACTTTATAGACAGAGATATTGATATTATTAAAAAAAGAGAAATATTAAAACTGTCATACATAGACCAATGATTTCGTCGCTAGGTTCTTCCACAGATTATTTAGAAATTTAAGACAAAATGCAACTGCTGGTTTTACACTGTGTAACATCAAATTCGTTAAAGCTTTTTGCAAAATCAATATCAAATAATAATCCTGATAAAACCGCCTACAACTTGAGTGAAAAATTATAAACATTATGATTTGCCATGAAATTTTGTTCGGCCGATGTTTTTTTTTGTCCCAGAGTGTATTTAATAAGCTTTTATGAAGGTTTTCTTCCTGCACTAATGTTTACTAGGAATGAACTATTTAAAACATTGAAAATAAAACCTTTCTAAACTTCTTGGAACTCACGGCAGCCTTATTATTTTACTAAACAGCTATATATATACAACCATCAACAACGGCATATTGCAAATATCAAAATCTATAACAAGAGGAATCTATGCAAAATTAAAATTATTTTTTGCCGAATATAAAATGTATTTGCTAAAAGTTAAATTTTTTGCTTTCGCATTCAAATATGTAAAGGTGCTCCACAGAAGTTTTTTCGTTATATAGTAAATTATATCGAAGCCAACAAAATTAAACATTGATTTTACAAATTTTATATTATTTTAGCCATTGGAAAAGTAAATTATTGATGGTACTCAATAATAAATTTAGTTTTACCATTAGGCGTTTTAAATATTAAATGTGAAAATTCTAGTTACGGCATTAATGAGATAAATTAACTTTTTGCTTGCATTTCATTAAATCTTCACTAGGAAATTATGTTTGAAATATTATTGCAAGCTGAAAAACGGGTATCAATGTTTGAATAAAAATCATTTGCTGTAATTAATACTGAATTCATAATGAATTTCTCAACAATTAAATCAGTTGCCACAGAAAAATTAGAGTTCGATAGTTGTAATTGGAATTTTCTCCATGTAAAATTCTAAGATAGCGTAATGCACTCTTTGTTTAAATTTATAATGTAAGTATAAAATAGACATGTCTTAGAGCAGATGAAAATCGCCGAAACACGTCAAAAATATTATTGAAGGCATTTTTCACCAAAAAAGTGACGTGCAATTTCCAGACTCTGGGGTCCTAGAGTCAGCACTCGTTAAAACTCAAATGGGATAGGGGTCAAGTGATAAATCATTTTAAAGTGTTTTGACTATCTGAACTTTGACTTTTAGTTCTTAAAATTTCAACGCTAGCTTGCACAATAATGCCAATTTGCATAATAATAATAATAATTAAATAGTAAAAATCAATAGAAATATTCTCATTTGATCTGATTTCAGTAAAACTTTAAAAATATTTAAATATTGCGTAAGAACTAACAGCTAATCCAATGAAGTCTTCCAAGTGTTCAATATTTGTCTTTTAATGATAATACAAACGTTGTTGAATACGATATTATGACGGAGTTTCGAAGATATTCGATGTTTTGTGAAGCGTCTTGTAGATTTTAAATGACCCCGTAAGAAAAAAAAATTCTTCTTGGCTTCGTTTATTTGATCCACATTTGTGGAAATCTGTCATTAAGCGAATTTAGAACAGGATTGGCATAGTGGAAGTGTTGTTCATACTGGAAGACTGCTTCATTTGTATTAGCAAACTTATCCCTCTGATTTTTAATCTTTTGAGTAATATGTTCATCAAGTACTTGTTCTAAGAAGAAATCTTTTCCGTCAAATTTCCATTGATCAAACATGAAGGACCTATTAGAGAATTGCCTAGGATTTATGCCCAAACATAATTTTTTTCTGGATACTGCGTGTTGGGGAAACACCCCAACACGTGTAGAAACTATCGTTTTTCACCGTATAGTTTTGTGATAACACCCTGTATGTATGTAGAATGAATGAGCCATAATAAATCCATGAATATATTTATTTCACCCCGGGTACAACCCAATTTGTACATTTAAATCAGCAAATGTCAAGTTCTTTAATGTCCTTAGATCAACCCTGGATGGTCGATTCCATCCGATACAGCTAAATGTCATTTTACCAGTTCGATTGGGGTCAATCCAAGCGTTTTCAATTTAATATATTTGTGTCTCCGTCAGTAAACAGCAGTCTGTCAAAGAAAGAAAGAAGATGTTTTCCCCCTCTCAGATAAAAACCGACGCCGAGTTTTCCCGCGTTATTGTCACTCCCGAAATCGAAAGAAATTTCATATTTGAGTTCAGTTAAGACGTTCGCTCAAATAGCAGTAAAACGTGCTGTTCTCCGGCCAAAGGTCAAATTCCTTTTTGGGCCAATTTCTCTTGTATTCACAAATATTAGAGAATATTTCGTGCACCTCAGTTATCCTTGCCCGAGGTTGGACAAAGACCTCCTTTTGGGCTTTTTTAAAGCAATTCTTCGAAGTCAGAAACAATAGCATCCCCTTTGGAAATTGGAACATAAAATGGCGGGAGGCGAACTGACATTCCTGGTCGAATTCCTGTAAAGCAAGGCAGGTAAAGCAGTCAAAGTGAAAAGGTATGCTGTGTGAAAGTTGCTAAGTTGGAAAACGAAGTATTAAAATAAGAAAAATAAAAACTCATTTTTAAATTAAACAATCAAGACTCTTCAGTAGACATTTCTAATTTTAAGAAACCTTTTGTAATATTAGTTTTATGCTTGAATGGACGAAGACGAATGCCTGCAACTATTCTAAGAACTGTATATATAATTTCTATTTAACATAGAAAACATTGTTCATTTATATCTATCACATTTAAATGCAATTTACACCTGCATTATTAAATTATATCAATACCGAATACATGTTTCAATTTATCTCACCACCCTATATCATACTGTCCATTAAAAGTGGTTCATTAAGATACCACACCCATCTTTAAGGTTTTAAGCAATAATAAAAGCACTTGTTTATCCCGACCACTGCGAATACCCTCTCTGAAAATACGAGAGTCCCTATCACTCCAGTAGCGGCAGTTGAAAAAACATTGTGCAACTAGGTTTGGAGTTGCGTTAATATACTCGATTACTTCTTCACAAAACTGTAGTCTGAGATCTAGGTCACCTTCATTTAACGCCTGCAATATTTGAATTTGGTAAGGGTGGAATTTATTGAGATAGGTAACCTTGTGATATGATTCAATGTTTAATTCGATTGGAAGCAGGATCCTTTCTGACTGAAGTAGGTGGAACTGCTGCAAAATGTCGCAAAACTTAACTCCTCGTCTAGAAAATTAGAACCTCGGCATGCGCTTTGAATTAGCTATAGATCGGTAGGGCTGAATTTCTGAATATGCTGTATGACTTAAATATGTGACTTTTTTTTAGAGATATTTCTCATTGATACTGCCGCGGTATTACCTGACGATTAAATATTTGCATCACATATAAATAACATTTAAATTATTTCTTCTAAAGAGTATAAAATTAATTTACTATTTTTGCTAGCTGCAAACCTCAACTGACGATGTGACAAAATATCAAAAAAGTTTTTATGTCTAATTCTTGAATTCAGTACTTTGTGTTTTATGCATTTTTCGTTTTAAGCATAAAAGCAAGAAGTAGCACTTATTGATCCTTAAGATTAATGGACATTTGAAAAATAATGGTTTTATATCTCTTTTAGACTTTAAATCCGATCTAATTTTATCTCAAATCTCTTTATTGGACCTTCAAACGTACATTATGATATTTCCAATTTATATCCTTGGGATTATATTTTTTTACATTTTCAAAAATGTATCATTACGTCAGATGTTTTTGAGTGTAACTTAATGATATCAATGATACTGTCAAATAACTAAATTAAAGTAGCAGAAAACGTGAATGTCTATTTATTATTGTATTTTATAATTTAGGAAAATGCATATTCATCGCCAATTTGCTTGGTTCTAAACTGCTCGTAAATTTATATTCCTAGAGTTTGAAGGCGAATTGGCAGATTTTGATGAGCTTTTCAGATCCTGAAAGGCGAATTCATTGAGCTTTCACGCCATAGTGCCACAAAGATATATGATTATTATTATAGTGGGTTGAATAGAAAGTAGACAAAAAGTTGAAAAAGTTCAAGCCGTTAAATTTGCGTAACCCCCAATGACCTAGGTTCATTAATAACAATATTTCTACCGATAATCAAATAATCCCTTATTCAAGCATAGCCAGCATTAAACTGACGGTCTGTACATTCAATTTTGCATTGTGAAGTGTAGAAAAGAAAGTATTGCGATAAATCGAAAATTGTGTTTTTTATGGCTGTGGCACACATACTAAATGAAGATCCTATGGCGGTCGATGAGCGGGGTGTGTGCGAAGATGTTGATTGACATGGTTCTTGAATAGTTGTAGGTTGTAATTAGGGAGAAACAGATGTCCTGGGAGTGAGTTCCACAGTGATGCAGTGCGCCAGACAAAGGAGTTCTTGTAAAGCGATGTTCTAGGCGTCAGCAGTTGTACAACGAACTGGTGCACTCTTGCCGTCTCTCGTGACTGTCTGACAGGCGTTGCCAGGAGCGGGATGAGACGGGCCAAATCGGGAGAATATCTGGCGTGAAAGTATCGGTAGAACAGGGCCACATATTTGCGGTGTTCCAACCTATCCAGATTCTGGGTCGCCGATGAGACGCACAGCTCTCTTCTGAATGGAATCCAGCAGCTTTAGGGTGTGCTTTGGTGCGGTACCCCAGATGTGTAAGCAATATTCTAAGCATGGCCTTATTTGCGCTTTGTAGAGTAAGAGCAACTGCTACCATGTATACAGTTTTTTCTTGCGAAAGAGCGTACCAAGCCTCTTGGAGCCTGATTTTGTGATGTTAGCAAGGTGGTCAAGCCAGGACATATTGCTGTTGACCGAGACACCCAGTAGTTTGATTGACGAGGATGAAGGAGTGGTCGATTCTGCCATAATGATGTCAGGGATCGCCGTATTTACCCTCTTAGTAAACGTAGCTGCTTGGGTCTTTGCTGCATTGAACTTCACCAAATTTCGGTAGCCTCAAGTTTGAAATTTCTCGAGGTCTTGACTAATTGCTGTAATCTGCTCCTGTCTGCGATGATAAGTCTAAGTCGCAGATGGGTATATCCCTTTTCGGTAAGACAGAGAAAAAAGTATGGGAAAAACAGGTGTTAGTTCGTTGGCGCAGTTCTTTAACACGTCAGGTCCTGATGCCTTTTGTGTTTCTAGTTCTTTAAGGATTTGGAAATGTTGTTAATAATTTTTTTACGCTTGGAAGCTTGTGTCCTTTATGAGTGAACGCGGCATTTGGTTGTCAGACAACAGCTCTATCACTTTTATACAGGTTGCCTCTTGATCAGATTGTCGAAATAATATTTGGAGGCTCGTACACATAAGGCAAGAATTTTCAAGAATAACATTGATCGAATGAAGTAGCTTGCTAGATCTCTCAATATGTAGAAAATTAAGTTTGAACCAGAGAAAGTATGAGTACAATAATCTGAACAACTCAACGAATGCAATTCACTTTTCCATTTCTCTTTTGCTTTCTTTTGCACTCTGTATAATATATACAAATTTCTTTGTCAGAGCAAGACGGGCTCCTGAGATAAAGCCTAAAGGAACCGGTCTTCAGCATAAGAAAAGTGTGTCAAAATCCACAGTAGAATCGCTGCCAATATCTACCCTAGCTGTGCGCATCGATATCATAGCTCTAACCCCCCACAATAGGGGGATCAATGCCACGCCAGCTCACAGCTTGACAGATAGTTTATTTCAATCTTTGGGAGACTAACCGATTTCTTTAGACTATACAGGAATTAAACAATGTTCATGTAACATCTAAATAGGGATGTGATGGAATGGAAGCTGAGGATTTAGTGGATACAAACAAATATTTTCTAATCAAAGTATTTTGTTAACTCCTTTCGTAACCAAATCTCAAAAGAAAAAATTATTATATGGCAAAATACTCATCTCTCCTGCACTCAGTTACTGCAGATCTATTGTTGTTAAATCTAAACATGAAACTGCAGAACTTTTAATAAATGAAAGGAAATATATTGAACATCAAATAACTTCCATAAACCCATCAAAAGGTTACTGCAATTATTCTAATGAACTGCTTGTCCACCACAAACTGCTTTTTATTATGATCGATGTTAAAATTGGCAGCTTTATGAGTGAAAACTATATGTGCGGACTTACGTCAAAATAAGAAATTTATTATTTGAAAAATTAAGAAAGTTTTAGAATTTTGGCTGTCTACTATTGCATGCTTCAATCCGCTTCTTTAAGTGCCTATTACACTTATAATATAAATTAGTACGTAATTTAACAGTGTAGTAGCAGCAAATAATAAAAAAAAAATAGGAATAATTTAAACCGGAAATCAGTGTACTGGTCGAAGAACCAAGACCAGGATTAGGTAGTATCAGTGATGGAAATAGTAATCGCCGATTTATTATTGATTCATGCTACCTTGTGAGCAGTAACTGGAGTTGACCAAAAAATAATTTAAATTTCTATGTTGCATCACGGTTGCATCACGGTCCGTGTGCCGATCTAGTCTGTGTGGAGGGTCGCGTCTGAACTAAGTAGAAGGAAGCTATAACTTTGCACAGAACGGGTAGGCGCGGGGGAGTCCTCAACCACGATACGGCGCATCCCAATGGCTGATAAGAGAAGCTCCTGTAGATATGCAGGACAGGTGTGAATAAGGTTGACCAAATAAGCACCAACTGATTAACTGAAGACATGGCGTGGGGTACAGCTATGCCATCACTATATCGAGGTTACATAAAAATGATTTCTGAACAGGTTCGATACTAGACAACCACAGGAGGCAATCATAATGATATAAACCGGCTGTGATACTGCGCTAGGAAGGCAACGGGAAACCACCTAGTGTAGATATGTTCTATATTGTTGTGGAGGATTCATGTTTACCTTGTAATTGATTGCCTTTGGCTCCACAAATGATTACACTTGTTTTGAATATTGGTATAGAACCTCTTCGGCTCTGGCTCCAGGATGTAAACAGCACAAGTGCTAGTTTAGGGACCCTAATGAAATAGCTAGATACTCTCGACGTTTCGATAAGCAAATCTGCTATCGTTTTCAAGAATAAAAGAAACTAAAAATGAAAATGGTTAGCAAATACAATAAAACAGTAAAAAGCTCTTGCAGATTGTCAAGCTTTGAACCGACTTTGACAAGATGACAATTATAATATTATTATTATTATTATATTATTACCTATTTCAGATCGAGTAATTATAATGCAAATAGAAACTACTCCCATATTAACCAATATAATCCTCTGACTCAACGTAGAGGTATTCTACAGTGATATAAAGCGGGCATTTAATCGTACTAAGCCAGTCTAAATCAATATAGTATTGGGTAATTTTAACGCCAAAGTGGGCAATAGACGGCGAGAACACATAGTCGGAAACCACGGTCCAGGTACCCCAAACTTAAGGGGTGGCCGGTTGGTGCAATTCTGTCAAGAAGAGAACCTACTTACAAATACTCACTTTAGGCACCATCCAAGACACCTCTACACCTGGACTTCAAATGCTGACGAAAAACGTAAAAAACCAAATAGATTATATGCACATAAACAGAATGTATAAAAATGCCATTAAGAACACCAAGAGATACCCTGGTGCAGACGTATTTACAGATCACAATTTATTAATAACTTTTATCGACTTAAAACGAAAGAAATGTTTAAAGTGTCAGAAGGGATCTAAGTACCAAATTAGCAAGGTTCCGAGAGGACACGAATTAGTTAAACATGAATATAGAGCAAACATGGAAACATATAAAAAGTTCAGTGAAAGAAACGGGTGTGAGACAATTAAAACCGGACATGCGAGAAAAAAACAGCTCTGGATGACCGACGAAATATTGAAACTAATGGACACCAGAAGAACATATAAGGGGAAATGTACTCAAGAATATAATAATAAGTGTACAGCATGAGACTCGAAACAAGATTAGATCAGCAAAAGACACTTGGATATCTGAGCGTTGCGATGAGATAGATGAACTACAAGATCGACATGACTCGTTTAATCTGCACAAGAACTGCACATCAACGGTGGAAAAGGTAAAGGAATGGGATAGATATTATATTCGGAAGCTTTTTAACGATAACCGCAATATAACGCATAACATCAAGCTGGAAGACGATCTGGATATAGCAAGATCTGAAGTAGAATATGCTCTATCACTTTCGAAGAACCGCAAAACACCCGGATCAGATGAAGTTTATGATGACATTTTAAGGGTTCTAAAGGAAGACACCTCACTTAACATAATAGTTAAACCATTTAACAATATTTACAAAACGGGAGTAGTCCCTAAAGATTGGTTAACATCAACTTCTATAGCAATACCCAAAACTCTCAATGCAAAGTACTGCAAAGGCCACGGAACCATCATCAACCTAATGAGCCATGTCTTGAAGCTTCGGTGTCCGTAATGGATTTGGAACCAGAGAGGCACTGTTCAGTATGCAGGTCCTTATTCAGCGTTGTAGGGACGTGTGTTCGTTTGTTTTATAGACTACGAGAAGGCCTTCGATACTGTAAAGCATGATAAATTCATTGATATCCTCAAAGAACTGGGACTGGATGGGAGAAATATTCGAATCATAGCAAATCTATACTGGAGACAAACAGCGGCCATCAAAGTAGATAACGAGCTTTCAGAGGAAATTATGATTAAGAGAGGGGTGCGTCAAGGCTGCGTTCTGTGCCCATTATTATTCAACTTGTATTCGAAGAGAATATTCATAGAAGCTCTCGAGGACAAATCAACAGGGGTAGTGGTCGGCGGAGTGGTGGTCAATAACCTTAGATATGCTGATGACACGGTCTTACTTGCCATCAGCATAAGAGATCCACATGAACTCCTGACCGCTGTTACCGAACATAGCGAGTCCATGGGTCTCAGACTCAACGTTAAAAAGACAAAATGGCTCGTCATCAGTAAGGTTCAGGTGATTCAGGGCGGGAAACTGACAGTCAAAAATGAAACAGTGAAACGTGTAACATCTTACAAGTATCTCGGCTGCCTCTTAAATGAAAAATGGAATTTAATCTCTGAGGTGAGGAGTAGAATAGAGCAGGCTAGACAAGCTTTTATAAACATGCGAAAAGTTTTGACCAGCAGACACTTAAAGATTCCCTTTAGGATCCGATTGCTACGTTGCTATGTCTTTATCATCCTTTTCTATGGTATCGAGTCTTGGACACTTACGGATGCGATGTGCAAAAGGCTGGAAGCTTTTGATATGTGGACGTACCGTAGTATGCTTAGAATTCTCTGGTCAGACAAAGTTACAAACATGGAGGTGCTTCATCGATTAAGCAAGGAAAAAGGAAGTTTTAAACATCAATAAGCGACGAAAATTGGAGTAATTTGGTCATGTCATGCGTAATGACAAATATAGCTTATTGCACGTTATTGTTCAAGGGAAGATAGAGGGTAAACGTGGCCCAGAACGCCGCAGAACATCTTGGCTGAAAAATGTACGCTAGTGGTAAGGACAGAGCACTACGTCTTTGTTAGGAAGGCTGCCGATAAGGTCCAGGTCATACTTTTGATCGCCAACGCTTAGGAGGGCAGGAAACTTGACGAAGAAGAATCACGGTTTGTTCCAGTCTTAGTTGCGTTGCAGATATATTGTAGCAAGGATTTCAAAAGTGTTCAATTTCATTAAGTCGCGGTTGCCGATAAGACTTGATGAACATGGGCACATTTAAATACATTGCAAAAATTTATCTGGAGCGCAACGCGCAACTGGGACTAAAATAGGCCATGATCCGCTACGAACACGATCCTTAAATGCGCTTTCTCCTTTTACAGTTTTTTTCCTACTTTTTGTTCTACATCATCTCGTCAGTAATACACTTTTTATATGCGAACTCCAGGTTATAATTGCAATTATAATATACTTAACTTCGGCTATATTTCTTAATTGTGTACATTTTGACCAATGGATAACTTCGAAATTTTATTGGTAAATTAATATAGAATAGAAATAAGAAAGTTTAATTGCTATATTTTACGTAACCAGCTTAAAGATTTTATTTGAATTTGCAAAGTTATCATTTCGCAGCTTCGTGTATAAATTTACGTATTTATTTTCAGTGTGATTTATTATAAGCTTTTTATATATTATAATAAATTATATATTTTCAAATACCCTAAATTGTTCTGATACTGAACCTGTCTGAGTAGACCTCATGATAATAAAAAACAGAAACAATTTACCCAAAAATAACCCGGAAACTAACCAAAAATAAACCGGAAACGCCCCTTAAAAGAAAGGTATTGATAATTTTTCATATCTGGAGCATGCGCAAAGCCATTTGCACCTAATTTCGTTTATGGAGGTAAAAGTTAACCATAATTTAAATTGGCATAAAACTATGGCAGCTGAATAAACTCTCTAATGGGTTTCCATAATATATTGAACTGCTAAAATTATTATTTTTTGTACATAGACCCACCTTAATTGAAAGCCACAAGTTAACGATTATCACAGAATTTTTTCACATGTAATATAATGCCTGTGTGTATTTTAAATTCTAGTGACTTAACATACATACCTCAAGATATAAAAAGAGGTCAGGAGTCAAGTAAAATCACAGCCAGCAGTGGTGCTCTAAGCCGTCTCCATCTAAAACCTTTACGTAAAAAAACGGAAAACTTTCTCGTCATGATTCGACGTTTTTGTCCCTCAGGACGGCGATTCATATGCGACACACGCAGGACTCTATCTTAGCACTCTGGTAAATAGTGGGCCATATAAGGCATCTTTTCCCTGATCACTCGAGGGCGCTGAAATATAAACTCTCCTTTTGGGAGAAAGCGGATGACGTGCTTTTAATAACGAAACGGTTAGAACGCTTTTGCTAAGGGCTTTACCGGTGTTGTGATTTTCCTCTCGTAATCGGAATAGGACCTCAGAAAAGATATTGCGGTATTGACCTTCAACGTTTATGAAAGGATATCTTTGTTAAACGGTTCCATTAATAAAAAATAACACGTAATCCAATCCTACATTTATTTTAATGGAATTTGATATATATTAGTGCCGGTGTGTTCTGCGTTTCATCCAAGAGGCAGCAGAGTACTGCCGTCATAGATCGACTGTGATGCAGTCTGCAATGAACTATGTTCAATCATTAACACAAATTTGTCAGTTTGTTGTCAAAGTTATCTTTGAAATTTAAAAAAATTACTGCGGAAAAGATATAATAGGTATAATCAATAAACAAATGCAGCTAATAAATAAATAGATATAATAATAAATGTAATATATTAATAACTGTAGCCACTAGCAATTTGTTGTAAAATAAATATTAGGGAACATACGTTTTTCACCGCACGTATGACTTTATTACAAATGGCTATAATTTCGATTAGTCTGAATGTCCAAAAATCTAGAGAAATAAATTACAACATATTGTTAATTTTCAAAGTTTTATTCGTATTAAGATTAGTTTAAAATCATAATTAATAATGTACGCCAGTATTGGTATTTGATATAATATATTAATGCAGAATCAATACATTCAATAAAATATTATAAATGGGTATGGATATATATATTTTAGGTTATGATAATAAAATTAAAACGTATAGCCAAAAACTCAATGAAAATAATCAAATTGTACGAAATCTAGTAAGAGCGAAAGCATGAAAAATATAAATTAATTAAAGCTAAAGTTTCGCAATAAACTGAAATAATATGAAGTTATAAAACCATACATAAATAGATATACGTTTTTATGTTGACTAAATAGTATTTATATACTTCATTAGTCCAATAGCTTGAATGTCAGCAAATAAAATATTTTGATTTATAATTTTAAAATTAAAGTTTTGGTTTAAAATATACAGTACAGTTTTATTTTGTGATTGTGTACAGATACCTATTATATCAGTGAACAAAAGCTAGTACATGTATAAAGTTCGTCCGTCATGAATTCCTGCATATTTGCATTTACTGTTTCTGCTGTATTAAAATGTAAAATTGAAATTATAGGAATTACTGTGCACACATACAGAGTAACATTTAATAAATTATGTTATAGATGTATAGAGAGCAACTAATTTTATATCTTGTTGAAATCAGTAATAAGCATTTGAACAGATAATAGATATTCTCTACGATAGTATGCATGAATAGGCTGAGCATCAGGCTGGTTGGTTCAATATATTCATCAACCGCCATGTCTTGCCTATTTTTTTTTGGACCTATATTTTTGCAAAATATGCGTGATTTAAAAAATGTCCTAGCACTCTTATCTTACTATTTACTATTTATTGATTATATTATCTGTAACTGTTACAATTAGTAATAGAAATAAGATTTAGATTTATCTTACTGAAACCTATTTTTATTTAGATTAGATTAGTGTATCTTATAAATGTACTTTTCAAAAACCTTAGAAAATATTTTCAAGGAGGCAGACTTTCTGAAACTAATGGCTGAAATCCATTATTCTTAGCCAAACAATTTTCGAATGATATATTGTAAAATAGGATAAAGTCTGTTTTTAATTTCAGCTTCATCCTAATATGTATGTATGGGAATCTCTAGCGGTTTTTGGCGCATAATTTGTACCTATATAGTCAGCCTAAGTTGGCACTTACTTTGTTATGTTTCATATTTCTTAAATTAAATCTGTGTTTCCATTAGCGAAGCGAGTTACAGCTTCCTAGAACTTCTGTTCGAATGGAAAAGTAAAATTGACTTTGTTTGTTCTACTTCTAATTAAGTTTGCTCCAAATTTTGGTAATCTCATATAATGTAGCTCCAGGCTTTTTAAGGGAAAACATCAAAACCCTAACCAAATAATCTCATTGACGCTGATATTTCAGGCCTAACTCGATCCATTTTTGATGTCGCCTGATGAGTTAATTAATTTTTGATATTTTTATCTAACCTTGTTCTTAGTAATCAGAACTTCAGGATGGATAATATTCTGTAAATAATTTTAAAATGTCATAAAAGGTAAGAAATATTTTATAAATTAGAAAAACTATTGGAAGAACTATATTCCAATATTCTCCGGTGAACATATATTGGGGAATAAACAAAAGAGCTCTTGCTTGGATCTAAATTACTGAAAATTCCTCATCATTCAAAATAACAGCCAACTTTAATAACTGACTTGATCTTGTAGAAATCTCTTGACAGATTATGGACTAATCGCCAAATTTAGCAAGCCATCTCCAACAATGGATTGTTTGGGAATGAAACATATTACGAAATTACTCTTGAAAGGGAATGGATTTCTCATAAGTGAAACTGTACTTCCAGGCACAAGTCTCAAATGCTAGAAAATTAATAAATTTCCTTAATAAAAAATTCGGTATGCTTAAGAATTCATATTTTTTGAGGGACAGTAGATCACTGAACACCACCTAAAAAGTATCCAAGATAAAATTTACCAAATTTGACTGTTATAAATATGCTAAATCCGAAAAAAATTTCTTTCCTTTTTATTATTTCAAGTTCTGAAGATATGGTGGCTATGAATCCTTAGAGTACTACTGTATAACAAGATGATGCAATCGACACACTGCAGTGTGTGCATTAAATGGTGAAGGTTCAAATTTCTCAAAAACTAGGTGATTTATCGATATCAAACAAATAAGTATACCTTTTTCTCAAAAAGAATCATTTTATCAGATTTTTCGATAACAATCGCGACAGAGTTTGCATAAAAAAGTATGATTAACTATGGAATGTCAGTAGTATGTTTGAAGGAGGAAAGCTCCATAACACCATATAGGAGATGATGAGGTTAACCATCGAGATAATGGGAATGCAATGTGGATGATTACACGGTATAGCGCAGCGTTGGCGATGATAGATATCTTATATACGGAGTAGGTATCATTATCAACAACAGATTAAAGCCCCAAGTTGTCAGCTACATACCAAAATCTGACAGAGTCATCATGCTCAAATTGAAGGGAAAACATTTTAACATCAATATACTACAAATGCCCCTACCAGTGATAAAGACAATGAAGAAATGAAAGACGTCTACGACCATATAAACGAATTGTTTCGACATACCAGACACCACGACATTACAATGGTAGTAAGAGACTTCAACGCTAAAGTTGGACAAGGAAAGGATGAAAATATTGTTGGGCCGTTTGGTTTTGAATAGAGAAATGAGACAGGAGACAGATTGGTTTAGTTCTGTAAAGAAAAAGAACTAATAGTAACTAACAACTTGTACGAACTGCCGCCCCGACGGCTCTACACGTGAAGATCACCTGCAGATAGAATTGGAAATGTAATCAGAAATCAAATAGACTTTGTCTTAATTAATCAGAGATTTAGAAACAGCATCCTCTCTGCCGCCGTATCCCGCCGCTGATATTTACTCTGATCACAGCCTATTGGTATGTAGCTTTCGGGTTAAGCTACAGGCATTAGTCCCTAAAAAACATATCGTCAGATACAATCTGAACCAGGTTAGCGAAACAACCACAAGAAATCGTATTCAAAATACTCTCTCTACGGAGATAAATGCTATTCATATTTCAATGGAAACAGGAATAGAAGACACATGGAAATCAATAAAAAACGCACTCCTCAAAACGAAAGAACTTTTAGTGGAAAACAACTGTAATACACAAACCAGAAAACCATGGATGACACAGGAGATCCTTGACATGATGGAGGCACGAAGACTGGCTAAAACCAATAATATAGAACTATATTCAAATCTCCATCGATCCATAAGAAATAAAATCAGACAGGCGAGGGAGGAGTGGATGAACAATAGATGTAAAGAAATAGAAGACCTCAATAGACCACACGATACGTTCAACGTGCATAAAAAGATAAAAGAAGCAACCGGCAAGCACAGATACAGAGAATTTCCGGAAACATAAGAAATCAGGACGGTGACCTGATTTATGATATGGAAGAAAAATTAGAGGTATGGCAGAATTATATAGAAAATCTATTTAGAGATGAAGATCGCTCCGACAAAATGCGCTTCGAAAATGCACAAGCTCCAGAGATAACTATATCCGAAGTTCAATATGCTATCAAAACAACTAAGAGTGGCAAAGCAACGGGTCAAGATAACATACCGGCCGAAATTCTTAAGATCACGGAGGAAATTGGATTTACAATAAGTCTTATGAGCCATGTGTTAAAGGTATTCCTTAAGATATTTCATGCTCGTATATACAAAAAGTGTGAATCAAATATCTCTGACACCCAATTCGGTTTCCGTAATGGCCTTTGGAACAGGCGAAGCTCTTTTCGCAGTACAAGTATTTTTCCAACGATGCATAGACGTCAACTGCGATGTATACGCGTGTTTTGTGGATCACACCAAGGCACTTGATATATGTCAAAATGGCAAAAGCTGGAAGCTCTGAAAGAAGTGGGTATTGATGCAAAAGATATGCAAATCATCAGCAACCTTTATTGGGGACAGAGGGCAAATGTACGCATAGCAGTAAAAATACTCCGATTCATCGTGGGGTGCGGCAGGGATGTGTGTTGTCTCCTCTTCTATTCAACCTTTACTCTGAGATCATATTCAGAAAAGCGTTGGACGGAATACATGAAATAAAGGTAAATGGGGAAAATATAAACAAAATTCGTTACGCCGACGACACAGTCTTGGTGGCGGACATAATGACTCGCCTGAAAGAACTTGTTAACTCTGTTAATGCGGCCAGTGCGGAATATGATCAAGAACTTAATGCCAGAAAGATGAAGTACATGATGATAAGTAAAACCCTCGTACCACGTAGAGACTTACTCGTTAACGAAAAAGTCATGGAAAGGGTTGAAAATGTTAGCTATTTAGGAAGCACGCTGTCAGAGACTTGGGATCACTCTGTCGAAATTAAATGCCACATAGAAAGAGCCCGTAGCACCGTTTTTAAAGTGAGATCACTCCTAATAAGCAAATATCTCAGTTAAGATCCTAAAAAACGTATAGTTCATAGTTACGTATATTCAGTGCTATTGTATGGTGTGGAAAGCTGGACAATTTCGGATGCTATGGAAAAACGAATTCACGAGATGTGGATTTATCGAAGGATTCTCAAGATACCTGGGACGGAACATATAACAAATAATGAAGTACTTAATAGGATGAACTACCAACCGCAACTTATGTTCATAATTAAACAACGGAAGCTGGAGTACCTTGGGCACATTATGATAAATGAATATAAATATCGCATCTTACAGAACACCATTCAGGGTAAAGTGGAAGGCAAAAGAGGTCCAAGTAGGAGAAGAATTTTCTGGCTGGCAAACTTGCGCAAATAGTACGGTGTTACCTCCAATGAGCTATTTAGATGTGCTGCCAATAAAGTTCGAATAGCTATGATGATCGCCAACATCCGGAAGGATAAGGCAACGGAAGAAGAAGAACTATAATTATTCAAAGGTGTGTAACTACCACCTCAAAATTAACATTAGATTCGGATTTTCCATAAGCAAAATCATCCCATTCCAAAGTTTCTCATTTTGCTCTTTTAAACTGTCTGAGTTATGGAAAAAAATATGAAATTAAATATGAACCTTGTATCTTTAAATGAGTGACACACCTAGGTGTCACTTTTCACCAAGGTATGACTTGGGGACCGCATCATAGCAAGGTCACTCAGAAAGGAAGAATTACACTGGGCAGATGCAGACGACTTTGCGGGAAAAACTGGGGGCTGAGCCCCGAATTGAATATCCGGTTGTACAAAATGGTGGTAAGACTCATACTCACATATGGCTGTTTATGCCCTAAAGGCCACGCAAACAAGTACAGTCAGGCAACTAGAAGGCGTACAAAGGCTGCATGTATGTGCGTCTCGAGGGCGATGAGAACAATCTCAACTGTAGCACTGGATGCTAAATCTTCCTCCATCACATGTCCTTATACAGGGGAACGTAAGAATGGTGCAATACCGGCTCACGCAAGGCAACAAGCCCATCATTGAATGGTGTATACTCGTCAATATATATTTAGTTCATTGCCAGCATTCGAGTAGGAAGCCTCAAAAGTTTGTGAATAATTCAGATAGTTACTGTTATGTATATAGTAAGGTGAATTTTGTGGCTTAAAAGCGCTCTTAATTCCAATAATTATAAAAAATACGGCTTATCATCTGTATTTTGGCTGTAAAATAGGTGATCAGGACAAAAACTGGGCCCCACACATCTGTTGTAATGCACGTGTTTCAGGTATGCGAAGCCGGTTAAATCGTAAAAAAACAGTGGTATGGAGAGAATCGACAAATTATTTAATATATTGTCTTTTGCATGGTATCTCCTGTGGAACAAGGAATAGATATATCTAAAAAGAAAGTGTCTTGTTGTCAACTATCCAAATTTACCATTTGCCATGAGGCCGTGTCCCATGGAGGAACTTCCTGTTCCCGGAAACATACGTCTGATTCGTAAGAACCAGATTATGAAGATACTGTGATTTGTCAAGATAAAGATTAGTGACGAGCAAAGCAAGACAAAGACCAAGACTTGCATGGTCTTGGTCTTATTCTTGCACATAGACAAAGACCAAGATTTGCATAGTTTTGGTCTTGCAAACTAATGTGCTATCCTAGTCTTGAACTTGATATTGCACCAAGAGTCTTAAAAGTCTTGTTTTTAAACATGCCGTATAATTAAAATAAATAAATAAATAAATAAACAAGACAAAACAATAAAACAGTATGAGACTGTTTCGAATTTAATTTCCGTATGTTCCGACCTTACCATTGGGTAACTAAAAATCTGAAATTTTCGAAAAAAATAAAAATCTAACAATCGAACATTTACGAATACCACACCAATTATTATCTACTAATTAAAAATCGAATTAATTATTGATACGTACATAAATTAAAAGATAAAAAGCTGCACACTTACGACTACTTTACTTTGATCCGCACCACCGCACCGCCAAAGCGAAAAAGCGAGCGGTTTGCGGCCTCCGCAATAAAGCATTTTCGGCGTACTTTATTTTTATTAAATAAAACGACAGCCCACCTTACCTATTGAAATTGAAATTTAAAAAAGTAATAAAGGAATAAAATATTATTACAAACAATCTCATGATATTATCATACAGATGCAAAGGTCTTGCGAGACTCTTGTAACTTGCAAAAGTCTTGGTCTTGCAGGACATGGTATTAGTATTGGTCTTGTTCTTGCATTATCAAAAGACGGCCTCGGTCTGCAAGACCAAGACCAGTTTTGCTCAGCACCAAAGAGGATGCTATTTCAGCAACATCAAAAGATCCTGATTTCACACAAAGAACGTCCCATCGCCAACCACATAAAATATTCCAAGCATTTCCAAAAAGTAAAGCAGCACTACTAGGATCAACATTATAGCAGTGGCACCTATTAGAAGATGATGTTGCTGTACCTGTTTTTCGTAAACGTCAAAAATGTCTGACGCATTTTTTTTTGACATGGAGGATAAATTGGTTTTCTGCAATAATATTGAAGGTGTAATGGCGATTTTGAATACATCATATAATCCTGAGCAATGGAAGTTATTTATAGACAGTTCAACATTGAGCTTACAAGCGGTACTTTTGCATACTGGAAAATACATTACCATCTATTACCGTCGGATACGCAGTTTACATGAACGAAACGTATGATAACATCAAGCAGTTATTGAGACGCATAAAATATAATGAACGCAATTGACAGATTTGTGATGGCTTAATGGTTGTTGCACTTTTTTTACTGGGTTTGCAGCTATGTTACAGCTATGTTGCTGTATTTCGTGTGAGTGGGACAGTTGAGCACGGGCATTTCATTACAACAGAAAGGACTGGCCAGTGTTGAAGATAAATTATTACGAATATTGGATCTAAGCCGAGTACATCCACCACCGAGTAGCGACATTGCGGGGTTCAATTTTCATGGCGCCTGCGCGAAATGGATTGTTTAACTGTCACATGACGAAGCAAATGATGTTACATTTATAGTCAGTTGATGTATTTGTTGCGATTATGGGTCAAGATTCGTTTAGCGGAAATCCGTTAGGAAAATAATAAATTTATTTTTTGGTATTAAAGTATCTCTCTCAACGCTGGGCAATCAAAATTATTCGCCGCAAATACATCATTGTCATTTTCAAAAAAAAAAAAAATTAAAGTTTAGAAGAGCGAAAATGTATTTGAAAAAAAATCTAGGCTAAGAGTGCCTCTCGACCTCTCTAACCCAAATTAACCAGATTAAAAAGACTCTTCACTATTCCCAACTAACCAAAACTAACCCACACCAACCACAGCTCTTCCAAACTAATCAATAGAAACCAACACTCACCCAAACTAACCAAAACCAACTCAGACTAATCAAGATTAACCCAAACTAACCAAGACTAAGCAAAACTAACCCTAATTAACCAGAGTAAAGAGACAGGCGCGCTACGTGCGCTTGTCCTTTCACTACCCCAAACTAACCTAAACCAATTACAGCTAATCCAAACTAATCAAGATTAACCCAGACTAACCAAATCCTACTCAAACTAAGGAAAACTAACCCCAATTAACCAGAGTGAAGAGAAAAGCGCGCTTAGCGCGCTTGTCTCTTTACGATCCCAAACTAAGCAAAAATAATCGAAACTTTAATTAACCGAACAAGCGCAATGAGACAAGCGCATTACGCGCTTGTCCAACCCTACCTAATACAGAACCAAAATTAACCCAAACTAATAAAACACACGGATCTACGATGTCAATTTAAATAGTTTCTATAATATTTTCCATATAAAGACTATCCGCGAAAAAAAATGGACACGTTTAAAGAGCAAATTACTATCCAAGTAAAATTATTATCTAATTTTCATCTCCATAACAGATTTCCGTTATTCAAAACTGCAAAAAATTAGACATTTTCGGAATAACACCATTTTATTAAAATTTTAGTTTAGTTTTATTATCAAAATAATTTTATAAAAATATGATATAGGTTCAAATTAAATGGTCTTTTTAATAACTTTTGAGTAAAGTTCTAATTTTTTGAGAATATTGTATTTTTGAAAAATTATTTTAATGTACATTCACGTCATTTTATAAAAAAAAAACAAAAAAAAATCCAGCTTTCAGGCAAAAACCGATAAATCCAAAACATATTATGTATTTAAAAAAATATATATTATTTTTTTCTAACAACAATTTCTAATCAAAATCTGTCACTTAAGATGCTGTAATAGAAATAATAAAAAAATGGAAATATTGCCGGGATTTTCCTCTGGACGTTTTTACAGTTTCTCTCACAATTACAGAATATGGATTTATCGTTTTTCGCATGTCTGCTCCTCAAATAGGATTTTTCTGGACCGGCCTATAGCAAAAAAAAGTAATAGGAAAATTATCCGAAGACAAGTTTTAGTTAAATTATGATATAAAAAAATTAAATTTTCTGCAAAACAAAACAAAAAATTTTTTTTTGCATTTCTTGTGTAGAATTGTCCTATAGAACGATATTTTTTGTAGTCGATTTCCGCTAAAAGAAACTTGAGCCGCGATCATTATGAAAAGGATGCTTCATTTATAGTCAGGCAGTTGATGTATTCATTGCGATCATTGTACGTACGTTTGTCCAGAAATAGTACTCTTTTCAGTCGTTTGTGATTATATTTTTTTTCCTAGTTTTAATGCACCCGTGTCTCATGTCGGAGACATCCGCGCAACTTTAGTATTCAAGAAAATGTTTCTGCGGGGAATCGAACGTACGAGCCAAATGACAGTTTTCGATCTTCTTCGTGAAACCTACTTTAATTATTTACTTCCAAAGTTTGTCATGATGTCAGGTTTTTCAGGCGGCCTTGTTCCACATGATCTTGATGCATGTATAGCCGGTAAATGAACTATTTGTTAATATTTTTAAAATATTTTTTATAATTAAGTTTAGATTACCTACTTGTGTCTTGTGGCTACCCAAGTACCCAAATTTGGAGAGACAAAGTTCTTGCCGATATTTTATTAACGGTAAACTAATAATTGAAAGATTTTGATAAGGCGTTGGAGGTACGATAGGAAGTGACAATAAACACTTAATGTTCCGCAATTAAAACTGTGTAAATACCTTTAAAATGGCACCCAGTCGCCATCTTAAGAATCAGAACTAGGTATCAATTTTATGTCAAAATGTATTTTTTAGCCCTACCAGCTGTATCCCGCATGCGTTGCAATGCTGTGCAAAGAAGGACATATTGTTTGTATTTTATTTATTTCATAGAAGTCCTTTTAGATACACAACATTTTTTCTTGTTAGGTCTGGTGGGTATACAAGTAAGTCTGATGGCTGGTCGACGCATGAGCAGGAGACATATAGACACATAGACAGTCTTTCATTTTAATATTCATAAATATAATATATATAATATTTTTTTTAGTTTGGATTGGTAGTCCAATAAACTTTCGGTTATATTAGTTTCACTTAGTCTCAATTTATTTTACTTATATGAACTGGTTCCGATACGTTATAATCAATTTTAATATATTTGGTTAGTTTGGGTTAGGCGTACATTCAACTTTCCGTTATTTTCACTTAGTCTCAACTTATTTTACTTATTTGAGAAGAGTTCCGATAGTTTATAATCAATTTTAATAGAATTGGTTAGTTTGGGTTAGTCGTCCAATCAACTTTCGGTTAGTTTCACTTATTCTCAACTTATTTTAAATATTTGAGTCGGTTCCGATACGTTTGCCACACTGTTTATATTATAACACAAATTGAATCATACCCTATGATAGAAATTTTCTTCGTAACGCGAGACGAATATTTGAAAATCATTTCGTGACGCGGCCTTAAAAAATCACTCTCATGAAACCAAAGAAGTATTCACTTCAAAAATCATTTATATAGCAATACTATTTCTGTTAATTTGTTTCACCAAATTTGATTTTTCTAAACTATAAATTAAAAATGATTATTTTGTGTGTGATAAAATAAAGGAAACAAAATATTTTCTTTTAATAAAGTTTTTCAATGATATTCATATTAATTCAACCGCAAATATCTTTGTTTCATTAAGTTCACTTCAACTTATCGACAGTGTAAACGAGTTCTTCACATTTTAACCAGTGAAATAGGTTGTTTATCCGTCAAACGCGTCAAATGAGAGAGAAAGAAAACTTGACCCCCAAACATCAAAGGTTCCTACGGTTTCTGTCGCTACTCGGTGGTGGATGTACTCGGATCTAAGGGTCAAAAAATGCAACGATAATATGTCGTCTACGAAACTTGTCTTCTTCTCTACCAACGCGTTCATCGCTCGGGAAGAGAAGACCACGTCAATTTCAAAAAATAACTTCGACTTCCGTCAAGAGAACGAAAATCAGGTACAGCTACCAACACTTCTGAACTGCATTATCCGTCGATATCGGTTGGGTTATCGGTTGGGTTCCAATACTCCAAAGTATGAAATAGTTAATGTTAAGTTCTAATGCAACTAGATACATCTACCGGTGAAAGGGAATAAATTATACTTCTGAGTTTGGTAGCATTTACAACGCTACAAATGGCTACCAGAGCAGTCATTTACGATTGTTAGAGATGGAAAAGATACAGTCCAGAACAGATACCTCTTATTTCAAAATTATACTCTCTCTCTCACCTCCATCTAGGCAAAATTTGTCCCCTTGCAGACCCCCTTTAATTTAGACCGCCGTTTTCTAAAATTGTATCGGCCAATATTCTATTCCAATTCAGAAAAATTCTATTCCAATTCAGAAAGACTTTGAATTACCTTTAGCATTTCTATCACAAAAGAAGTTTCGGGAATTTTACCATTGATTTTGAGCGACGAGATGACTTCTGTAAGCGGAACTGTATCAGCAACTTTTCCTACGTAAAGCTACATCTTACGCGGAGTAGAGGATAATTCATTTGAAACTAAATTTTCGCATTGCCTGTGTACTTACAGTCGATGTTCTGGCTAATCAATTTTGGGTGACTGAATGTATTTTCTACTGCGTTCCCAAGAGCTTTCCTCCTATTCCAAGTTGTAAATATCTGTTCGGAGATTTGCTTATCTTGAACAAAACCTCTTTCTGGACGTGGAGATAGGAAGAAAGAGGGCAGACCAGATGATTTAGTATTTTGTGGGTTGTCTATCTTCCGCTGGATATCGGTGTACATGTCACATGTATTCCCGGCAATTCAGATGTTTGTTGTTTACGATTGTTATCGATACTATTCGATCTAAAAACATCAACCTGTTTTCTATTTTTTTATTTCTTTTCTTGCAGTGTATTTGTTTTAGAAAATGCATAAATAAACGATACCTCCAAAGGCTCAATTGTTAATAAGATTTTTATAAATTTTAGAATATCATTGGACTTATTTGAATACCGTTAAAAAAAGCAAAACAAAATAACAAGCATGTTTTCAAAAAACTGCTCTATTAAATGTCAATAATAAGCCTAGGAAGCGGATTGTCAATTCTCGAGCGGCAAACATCATTTTTCAAATTTGTAATTGACACACTAAGTACCTAACTAAACGAATTTTGGTATATATAAAATTTTCTCCTCTAAATTCGCAGTAAACTATTCAAGAATTTACAATACAATTGAAAGCATTTCTCTGATAAATTAGCCATTTGAAAGTCCTTAGATGGGGCTTAAGTCGATTTAACCCCATCCCATCGCAGCGACTTAAATTATTGCATATAAAGAGAAATCTATTTGTCGAATCCTAATTCCCAAAACAAACCACACCGAACGCATAGGCCCGCAAGCAAGATCCAATAAGCAAATGTATTAATCCCATTGTCCACAGGCGAATAGCAATTTGAGCCCTAGGGTGAGCTCCTTGTGGTTATCAAGGCCTGAAAAGGGCCCAAAATCAACGACAGAATCGTTGACTAAATTGGATAAGCGCGCTCCGATGGGCACGAGCTTGGTTAACGAAAATGAGTTTTTTTTTAGAAATGGAGGCGATCGTGTAAAAAGAACAAAGCAATCTAGGAAAGACGATTGTCTCGTTTGTACTTCAAAAGGCAAATAATTATAAGTTAATTTAATAAAACTTCCTAATATTTTACGATTACTTAAATGTTTATATCATCTTTTTCCTTAATTACACGTCTACGCAAAGGCAAAAGAGAAAAATATTTAAGTGGACTACGCAGAGAGACGAGGAAAGAATGATTTTCGTAAGACACCATTAGTAGCCATGGAGGCACTCTTAAGTTATCTACAATGAAATCGGATTCATTATGCCAACCCTTAGGACTTCATTGCGATATGAATATTATTGGTGGTATAAAGACGTACGGTATAAAACCTTTACCGCTTAAGCTCTTCATTAGATGATATAAATTTGAATACTCGTGAACTTAATTTTCATTTAAGGTGCCTTGTTGGTAGATATCTTCATTAGGTTGACGAAATTTGGATAAATTTACTTTCATTTATAACATTATGATTTCCTGTGCAGTCCAGGGTGTCAGAAAGTGAAATTCACTGGCACCCAAGTCGCCACAATCATATCAATAACACTTATTTTTGAAATTGCTGATTCGTTTTCCTGATTCAAAGGGAAAATAGCCCCCCGAATCTATAAATATGCTCATGCTTAACAATGCTCATCAGCTTAATTTTAATTTAATTAAACTATAATTTAATCAAAGACTATAAGTAATAACAGACGGCCAAGCGGAAAAGAATGCTGCTAATTCTATTGGTCGTGTTTGTGTTTAATTATTAAGAATTTAGTAGGTAACTATTAAAATAGTTTATATTTTTTTATTTAATAACGAAATAACTGTATAGTTATTACCATTTAATAATTAGAAATTTTAATTGAATCTCTTATATCTATGGGAAAACTGGTTTGATTTAATGTAAATAACATTTATGGTCATATTTATGTTTGTATTCGTTTTTCCTATTCTTTTTATTCTTAAATATTAATATATTGGTCACAAGGGCCCATGGACCCACGACCTTTATGTTTTTTTAACGATTTTACCGACTTCTGGGCGAAAATTGGGCGCGGCACACCCCAAAATGTTCCGCATTCGGCGTGTTAGCTTCCCCCAGGAGGCTATGTTCACTCCTCGTGATACGATGGAGAGGCCTCGAAAAAAGATTTTGCGTCAGGCCCCGAAGGTTCTAGATCCAAAACTGAGCCTACAATTAACTTTTACATTTAGATCTCAACTCTTGGTAAAAAAATGATCTCGGCTTATACTTAACTTTAAGTTACTTAAATTGCAAGCTAATTAAAAATAGTCTTTGATCTATTTAAAAACTGAATTAATACATTTTTCTTGTGAATTTTCTCAGAAAAAAATATTTTTTATGGCTCTGCTATTTCGGTGCACTTCTAGAAAACTGGCAGTAAACAAAACTAACAAAAACTATTCAAAATTAATCAAACTAACTACAAATTGTAGTGTTGGCCCAGATAAACCCACACCAGATGCGAAACCTCACGCCTAACGCATGAAACAAGAATTCGTTTAAAGCTCCGCCTCCTTGGGAAGGCCAGCCATCCCAAGAAATAGTCTGGGCAACCTCTAGTGTAATTCTAAACGCGAGCCACGCGAGTATTTTGGTTTAGTCCGAGAGCGTTACGAAAAATAATTAACCTTTATTTCATTTTTGTTAAAAATGCCTGGTTATAAGTGCCTTTATTTGAATTGTTCTACTAGAAGCGGTGGCGAAAAATCATTATTTAAATTACCCCGCGATCCTGAAAGGTATGTATAAATGTTGTTTAATGCACATTTCAGCACACTTATTTCCAAAATTATTGCATATTCTAAAATCGAATGAGCACGAAATTCAATTAAATCTGAAAACTGGCAGATACAATGTTATAGTTAAATCTTTTTTAAATCCAACTAATGTTATACAGTGTCCGGCAGAATATTGGGCACATATGGGAAATTTTTTTATTATTATGATATCGGAACTTCTGTTTTAACCAATCAATTCTGCATGTCTGACAATCTTAATGCATTTTAACATTAAAAATGTTTTTGTTTTCCTAGTATAGGACCTCTCAAATCGTGAAAAAGTGCATGCTACATTTGCCACATTCATGACGTAATACGCGTGAGAGATCGTGTTAGTTTGTTTATTTAAACCTAAATTTGATTATAACGTATCGGAATCGGTTCAAATTGCTAAAATAAATTGGAACTAACTGAAACGAACCGAAAGTTTATTGAACGACTAACCAAAAGTAACCAAAAGCACCAAAACGGGCTAAAACGTATCGGAACAGATTACAAAAATTAAAGTAAGATAAAACTAATCAAAACGAACCGAATTTTGGCGACTACCCAAAACTAACCGAAAACATTAAATTTGATTATAACGTGTCGGAACTGGTTCAAATAACTAAAATAAATTGGAACTAACTGAAACTAACCGAAAGTTGATTGGACCACTAACCAAAACTATCCATAAGCGCCAAAACGGGCTAAAACTTATCGGAACAGGTTACAAACATTAAAGTAATTTAAATTAACCAAAACAAACCGAATTTTGGCGACTAACGAAAACAAACCACAAACATTAATTATAACGTATCGGAACCGGTTCAAGTGACTAAAATAATTTGGAACTAACTGAAAGTAACCGAAAGTTGATTGAATGACTAACCAAAACTAACCAAAGGTTTAGCACCAAAACGGACTAAAACGCATCGAAATAGATTAAAAATATTGAAGTAAGTTCAAATTAACCCAAATTAACCGATTTTGCTGACTAACCCAAACTAATCAAAAACATTAAAAATGCTTATAACGTCTCGGTACCGGTTAAAATGACTAAAATAAATTGGAACTAACTGAATTTTACCTAAAGTTGATTGAACGACTAACCAAAACTAACCAAATGAAAGTAAAAGCATCAAATCGGGCTAAAACATATCGAAATAGATTTAAAATATTAAAACTAATTCAAATTAACCGAATTTTCGTGACTAACCAAAAATAACCAAAAACACTAAAATTGTTTATACCGATACGTTATCTTACCCGTCAATAGGGAACGTGAGCTGGTACTAGACCGAACACAGCTCAGATTTATCCGAAAATGGGGACCGGGGGGTTTTTGAGGTCGGGGAAAACGAATATGGACATAAACAAATTGTAGCCACTAGGGGGGAGGCTCAGCGATTAAAAAAATCGATTTAATAGGTGGAAAACGTCTGTGTGGTAGGTCAAAAGGGCACCGTTTAAGCGTAAAAAAAAATTGGAACCTAGGAGCCCGTTTTTTAGGGGCGAAGTGTTACCGTAGATATAGAAGGATGAAATTTGGGTTAGGGGGATTTTTGACGATGCCGAGTTCGCATCTGACCTCAGTGGGAACCTACGTCCGATAGGTTCCGCGGTAGGAGCCGGATGAAGTCGAAAAATTGTGTTTTCGAAACGAGACCCTGAAAATGTCCCCCGCACGGATTAGCCTGAAAAAAAAAGTGTTCTACGCGATTTTCGATCCGCGGCTCCTATTAGGAGAACGCTCGCCCCATCGGTTTCAAAAGTGGAAAATCGTGATTTTTGACCCCTAAATATTATTTCGGAGAAAAACGGTTTCGTAGGTCATTTTATATTTAGGAGACGTCTTTTTTTCGTTTGGGAGCCTACCGGAAATTCGGCTCCTACCGGCTCCCACATAAAATTTTAAGTCGCTAAGTCTCCTAGGAGCTGCTAAATAAGAACTCTTGATTTCCGTTAGTTTTAAATTATTTTAATCATTTCCGATACGTTATAACCAATTTTAATGCTTTTGGTTAGTTTAGGTTAGTCGCCGATATTCGGTTAATTTGGGATAGGTTAAACTTACTTTAATATTTTGAATCTGTTTCGATACATTTTAGCCCGTTTTGGTGCTTTTATTTGCTTTTGGTTAGTTTTGGTTAGTTATTCAATAAACTTTCGGATACTTCTAGCTAGTTCCAATTTATATTAGTGGTTTGAAGCGGTTCTGATATGTTTTAATCAAATTTAATGATTTGGTTAGTTTTGGTTAGTCCTTAAAATTTGGTTCGTTTTGGTTAGTTTTAACTTATTTTAATGTTTGTAACCTGATTCGATACGTTTTAGCCCGTTTTGGTGCTTTTGGATACTTTTGGTTAGTCGTTCAATCAACTTTCGGTTAGTTTCAGTTAGTACCAATTTATTTTCGTTATTTGAACCGGTTGCGATACGTTATAACCAGTTTAAATGTTTTTGGTCAATTTAGGTTAGTCTCCAGACTTCAGTCAAATTCAACTTATTTTAATATTTTTAATATGTGCCAATACGTTTTAGCCCTTTTTGATGCTTCTGGATACTTTTGGTTAGTTTTGGTTAGTCGTTCAATCAATTTTCGGCTGATTTCAATTAGTTTTAAATTATTATAGTCATTTGAACCAGTTCCGATATATTATAACCAATTTGAATGTTTTTGGTTAGCTTAGGTTAGTCGCCAATATGCGGTTAATTTGGGTTAGTTTTCACTTACTTTAATATTTTGAATCTGTTCTGATACAGTTTAGCTCATTTTGTTGCTTTTATTTGTTTTTGGTTAGTTTTGGTTAGTTATCAATAAACTTTCGATTACTTTTAGCTAGTTCCAATGTATATTAGACGTATCTTTTAATCAAATTTAATGTTTTGGGTTAGTCTTGGTTAGTCCTTAAAATTTGGCTCGTTTTGGTTAGTTTTAACTTATTTTAATGTTTGTAACCTGTTCCGATACGTTTTAGCCTGTTTTTGGTGCTTTTGGTTAGTCGTTCAATCAACTTTCGGTTAGTTTCAGTTAGTTCCAATTTATTTTAGTCATTTGAACCGATTCCGATACCTTATGATCAAATTTAAGTTTAAATAAACAAAATAACACGATCTCTCACGCGTATGACATCATGTGGCAAATGTAGCATGTACTTTTTCACAATTTGAGGCCCTATATTAGGATAACAGAAACATTTTCAATGTTAAAATAACCTTAAATCGGCATATATTAAATCGTATTAAGGAAATTTCTGTAAAAAAGTCAGAGCAGCCATAATAACACAAGATTTTCATGACCGCCAGTTGGGAAAAAAGAAAGTGAATGGATATTGCAAATTTTTATTTTTCCTGAACCAGTCCACAACAAAACACGTTTTAATTTATTTGGTGCAGACCAACTATTTTAATTTTGAAGAACAATTCTATAATCATACCCAGATTATTTGGTGCAGGCCGCGTATAACCGCCACGTCAAGGTTAAAGTTGGCCGACGAGGAATTTGCCAATCTTTTGCATCTGGTGTGGGTTTATCTGGGGTGTTGGGTAAGTATCGAATTCGGTAAATTGTCTTGTCGGCTAATTGTTCAATCGGAAAGTTGTCATTTCGCCGAATAGTATTTTCAGCTAATTATACTTTCGGCGAATTGTCATTAGGCAAATTGTCGTGTTCGCTCAAGTGCCATTCGGCTAACCGCCCTCGTAGTTTCGACTGTGAATCTTATTTCGAGGAATTTTCTATCGGCGAATTATCTAGATCCTCAATTGGTCGTATCTGACTTAAATATTGCTATGAAAAAACTTATTTTATCATTGCCTCTATTCTACCTTTCGGAGCTTTCTATAATTATTGAATTGTTTGAAGAGCACATGACCTGCAGTATGTGTGTTCAGGTTTACTTATGAAAGAATATCAACCGTTGGTTGTTCTAACATATTAGAATAACTTGAAAATGAAACAGATAACACATCAAGACAGATTAAAATTATGAGCTCCTGTTCGATTTGAACTCGTGTAGTATTTCCGGTACTATGCTTTAGTCAGCTTGATCGAAATTCTAGCGTATAGTATAAGAGTTTGATCATATCGGTGTTTTACTGGGTGACTTACCATCAGTCAGAGTTAACCTTAAGGACCTAGAGGATTTATTACTAGCTATAGACATTGTAGGTTGCAGAGTTAATTTAAGCAAATTAATTATCTACATTTATGTTATATATATTAGGCCTAATTCACCTCTAGATCATTATCAAATTTGGTTTGAGTATATTGCTTCATTCCAGTTGTTAATAAATCAAAATGCATTGTTCGTTGGTGATTTTAATATTCGATTTGTCCAAGAAAATATTAATTTTGATCTGAGCCCTAAATTTATTGCTCTAAGGGAGTTTATGGCATTCTTGAATCTTACGCAATTTAACAATATACTTAACTCTAATAACAACATCCTTGACTTAATCCTCTCTAACTTTCAGTGTAGTGTTAGTAGGGAGGAGCAACCACTTGTTCCTGAGGATGGTTATCACCCTGCCATTGCCTTATCTTTGCAAACAGCGAGTGGTGGGAATGATTCATCCTTTGCTCCTAATCCTGATGGTGTTGGATATAATTTTCGAAGAGCCAACTTTCCTTTGCTTTATGAGCTTATATGGGGTTGATTGGAGTTTTGTCTCCCCATATCCAGATGTAAATGACGCCTTAGAGGCATTCTATGGGAAAATTTATGGCTGCGTTGATCAGGCTGTACCTCACTATCAAGGCCATAAAAGTAAATACTCCTATACCTTCTGGTATACCAACGAGATCAAGAATTTGTTAAGGCAAAAGGCTGAACTACATAGGAAATGGCTAAGAAATAAAAGCCCAGCCGTGTATGAGGATTTTGGGAGAATACGTAGGGATGTAAAACAGAAGGTTAATCTTGCCTGAGACTGAAGCTTCAATTAAAAGTGATCCAAAATATTTCTGGAAATTCATTCGTCGAAAGCGAAATAAATCTCGTATTCCTGGGTCTATGTGTTATGGAGGTTCTGACATTGAGGGGCCTGAAAATGTTGTGAATGCTTTTGCTGATTTTTTTGAAAGTGTATATGTTGATTCTAGTTCATTTCAAACAACCTATCATGACAGTGGAGGTTCAAGTAACATCTTGATTCAGGGTTTTAGCGGGGCGGATGTTACAATGGCATTGAAAAAACTCAAAGAGAGGGAGACGGCTGGTCCTGACCTGTTGCCCTCTTTCATTTTGCGAGACTGTGCATCTGTTTTGGCTGTACCACTTCAGTCCCTGTATAACCTAAAAACACAAGTATTTCCTGAGAGATGGAAAAAGGCTAGAATATGTCCTTGTTTCAAAAGTGGAGAGGTTAGTGACATAGAGAACTATCGCTCAATTTCTATCCTCTCAAATTTTTCCAAGGTGTTTGAGGTCTGTCTGCATGAGAAATTGTGTCACCAAACGAAGCACTTAATATCTGAGAAGCAACATGGTTTTTTTCCAAAATATCTACAATTACGAATCTTTCATGTTTTCTGCAGACAGCTCATAAGGCAATCAATAAGGGGTGCCAGCTGGATGTAGTGTACACCGACTTTGCCTTTGATAGGCTAGACCTTGGACTGTTGGCTAAGATGATGGTGTCGATTGGTTTTCACCCGAATCTTGTAAGATTCTTTGTTTCCTATTTGTCAAACAGGCTTCAATATGTCGAGTATAATAATTTTAGGTCTGCTGAATACCTTCCATCAAGTGGTGCGCCTTAGGGCAGTAACCTTGCACCATTACTGTTCAGTATATTTATCAATGATATTTTACTTCAAGTGCAGAGTGGGGGCAGATGATTTAAAGCTGTTCAGGGTTATAAATGGTGTTGAGGACTGCCATATACTGCAGGAGGATATAAATCGAGTTTTCGATTGGTGTGAAAGGAACAAGCTGCCATTGAACATAGGCAAGTGTAAAAAGATGACTATTTCTGTCTTGAAAAATGAAGTTATGTATCCATATTCATTGAACGGTTCTCAGCTGACTGACTGTCTCTCGGTTAGGGATTTGGGAGAGGAGATTGATAAGAGATTGACATTCAATGACCATATATTTTAGATTACTGGTTCAGCCATAAAGGCCCTTGGATTTCTTACTCGAGCCACATCTCACTTTAAGAACCAATCAAGCTGGGTAGCTGTGTTTAACTCCTTGGTCAAATCCAAGTTAATGTATGGTTCTATGTTATGGTTCCCGATATATAATGTTCATGTGAAGAGAATAGAAAATGTGCAGCGCAGGTTTTTGAAGTTTCTATCCTTTAAACTTGATGGAGTGTATCCGGAAAGAGGTATTGAGCAGGAGTATTTATTGAATAGATTTAATTTTTTATCAATTAAAAATAGCACTGTTTTAGCTAGTCAAATATTTCTATATAAATTGTGCAATAATAATGTGGATGCTTCGGAACTCCTAACTCAATTACCGTTTTGGGTGCCTCCAGCCAACACTGAAAGACATTTTCTGTTCTATATACCAGCTAGCCACACAAATACAGTTAGCAAGGTTCCTTTATACCGATCTTGCAAATGGTTTAATATGTTTTGTAGTGGTTGTGATGTGGATATTTATAATCTATCATATTATGCGTTTAAGTGGATTTTTATCTCTCCTTGTTGTGTTGTGATGTATTGTTTGTCTAGTCTTATCACTGCTGATCTAAGGCTTCTGAAATTATGTAATGTATTTTTTATTATCTATTATTAACTAACTTTTTATCTTATTTTATATGCTTTTATCAAGTATTTTAACCGTTAATTTAACTAATTTGTCTTGTAATTGGGTGTATTCCTGTTAGACAATAAACGATTTGGATTTGAATTTGAATTAATTACTTGATTTTGATATTTAACATATTTCAGCGAACTATGTTATGAATAGTTAGTAATTTAAAATGTCAATTCAAGGAACAATAATTTTGTTCTTCCTATCGATTAACAAATCGTCTAAAGAGTTAGAGTCGAGTGAGCAGGAATAATGTATAATTATCTTTGGCTGTGTATTAAAAGACATTTTTCGCGCCTCCCAACGTGCAACTTATTGCGCTTTATCAAGATTTGCATTCCTAAAGAGGCGCAATTCTGAATATTTATCAAGCGGGTCCGTCGTTTGTGCACCGAGTTGCCGTATACCGCCTATTTATTTAAATTGGACAATTATGATAATCGGACAGAGTAGGAAAGTGAATAACTGGTAGTTTGCTGAAATTATGAAACTGCGGAAAATATTAGCATCGAAACTAGAGATAAGGAAAATAAAATTATAAATGAAAATAGCCAAATATTCATCTTCAGTAGATTTATTCTAAAAATAACCTGCAAAGAGCCCATGTTGGATGCAGATTAGTGAAATTATTTAAAACATTCAGAAAAGGGACTGACTATAGTAGCTTTGCTTTTTTTAAAACTAATGATTAATTTCAAAATAGAAGAGATTTGAAAGAGAAATAATTTCTAAATGGTGAAATCGTATTTACAGAAGATGATATAGAATACAGGTCTGAAAAGTTTGAAAATTAATAAATACTCAAACCAAAAATATTAATTATGTAATAATGTATTATACCAGATTGCTTCACAAAATTAGGTCTGTTTAGCAGTCGAGAAACTTGAAATTATAGAAGATATTAGTCTCAATTTTCCTTTATATCTAATGGGTAATGAAAAATAAATTGATTATGAAAAATAAAACGAAAATATTATTTTCAAACGATAACACAAGGCGTTTTCAAATTCCCCATTAAAAATGCGTTAATAACCTGACAATTTGCGTTATAGTTTCTATAAATACTCCCAAGATATTCATGGGATTATTCATTGAATAGTATCTGACTTTCAAAATTCAGTTCTTGAAAACATTTTGGTAATCACGCTCGTCAATCTCGCTCTTCTAAGTCAATAGTTGCCAATATCTGAACAAACACACATGCCTTTTCTAAATTCTAAATTAAAATCTTTTTCTTGGAAAGTAGTTCACAATAAAATCCTGAGTGTTAAAATCGGGAATGTTTTAGCGGCTATTCGCTTACTAGACAATATCGGAAATAAATTTAAAATTTTATCCAGACAAGCAAAATGAATATTGGAAAACAGGTTGATTTATTAATTACACCTGAAATTAGAAACCGGGATTGAATTCCACGAAGTTAATATAATTGATTCATAATGCCAAAAAATATTTTTAAAAATATGTAATTATCAGGATCGTTTTTTACGCCTTTGAAAAAAGGATAAATTCAGAATTTGTATTGAATTTATGATTAAATGGAATCGCATGTCAGTGATTGCTTTTGGATCACTGAAATAGATTTTTCATTATTCATTTTTCATTTTGATTCAAAAGTATTAATCGATTAAAAATGAGATAATTTTTTTCAATCCAGAAATATGCGTCTCCTGCTCCCCTTGAAAACTACAAGTTCGATCTATATATTTGCTCTTAATATTTTTTTTAGGTTGAAAAATCTGAAAAACATATAAGGAATTGAATCACTCTGTATTACACCTAAAATCATTTGAATAACAGAATTAAAAAACTAAATATATTTATTTAAAACATTTAATAATATTTTGAGAACAAACAATAGAAAAAATGTAAAAAATAGATTTAGATATTCTAAAAAGACCTTTTAGTCAATATATTTTTTTAAGCAAAATACTTGCGAATGCAGTTTTGTTTCTTTTTCTGGCGTCCCTTTAGCGGCTACACCAAGGCCTCAATCATATTATTTCTTCAAAGCTGCTTTACGTATTTTGTTAGCTTCATCCAGTAGTTTTAACGAGTTAATACCTCTACTTCTTCCTGTTTGCAGAATATCAATAATTATTTCTATAAATCCGTTATTTTTATTGTTTTAGGTCTTTTAATTCCTACATTTTTCTTTAAATCGTTTTCCTGTCTGTCTGTCTTGTTAAATATGCAAAAGAGGTAGGACTGCTTCTCTGCCCTTGTTTGGGCATTGTCTATTCTATTATTCTCTTCCACTTCACTCAATCACCGAACGAAAAACTGTTAACCTGGGCCTTTCAGCGTAAAGGGCTATACTCAGAATTGTGTATCAAATATGTATTCAATAGTGTTGAATAATATAATATAAACATAAAATAATTATCGAGTATGGGCTCATCATCTTCAACTTAAAAGTTCTTAATTTCGCCTTAAAATGCAGAGTAGCTCTTCTAATTAAATTTTCAAGAATCTCTGGCCACATGTACATGCTCTAATATCTCGTGAAGTTGTCTTGGGTTTGCACACGAGTTTCCTCTCCATTTATAAATGTTGCTTGAGGAGCAGTAATATTAAGAAAGTTGGGGAATTTTAGAGGCCATCCGCTTGCTCTAACAAGCGAGGACACGTTCATTGTTAAGGACTTCTGATATTTGGTAGTTCTTTGGTATGGAATGAAATCGCACTTACTATGCAGTTACTATTACTACATATGGGTATTCGTGAATAATAACATTTAAAAATCAATATTAGCAAATTTTCTATATAAAATAGTTGTTCGCAATGACCGCTATAAAGTTGCTTCAATTATTGCAACTGATGAAGTTTGCATGATCTACAAATGACATTCCCATTCTCTCAGCTCTGGGCTCTTGGACAAGTGCAGACCCAGTCGTTTTGACAAAAAAGTTCGTGTAGTTGCCCCAAATTATCATAGGATAGGTGAAGTCCTCCTCGTTCACATCCAGCTACCTTATTAATGTAATATGGCAGCTACGGACTACCACTAGCACTGCTTCTATGGCTCTCTAATTTCTTAAGGGATCGAAGCATCCGAGTTGGTATTGATGGACATCTCTCGGAGGAATTTAAAATCAATGCCGGAGTTCCACAAGTGTGTTTATTATCTTCCACACTGTTCCTGCTCTATATCAACGTTATCTTAGATAGGCCAAACAATTCTATTTGCAGCTTTGTAGACAACAGCACTCTTATATCCTTATTCATGTCGCTGGCTCCAGTGATTGCTGCTCATTTCCAACGCAAACGACAAAATCAGATTGCTGTCAATGTCAGTGAGATACGAACAAGATCGAGGAATGGGGTAAGGAAAGCTATGTCCAGTTTGACGCAGGATAGACTCAAGTAGATGTATTCTCAAAAAAGGCACACATTGCAGGACTTGACTTATCAATAACAGGACAAACACTGACTCGGCCAGAACTTGCTGGGCGTCTACGTAGAAAACAACATGTCTTGGCGTAGCCACGTTACCAAAATCACCAAGGTAGCAGCGCAAGAGCTAGGAGCACCCTTTACCGCAAAAAAAGTTGTATACACCTTATCAGCTCTTACTGCTCTATAAGGTCCAGCTAAGACCATCTCTGTAATAATATTCCCATGTGTGGAGCTCGGCATGATTGCTCAATGTATCGGACTCCATTCAGGCTAGAGCAATCCATCTTGTGGATGAACCAGAGTTGACTAAAGAGCTGATAACTTGAACATCGTGGACCTATCTCTTTACTATCGATACTACTACGAAAGATCCTCGAACGAGCTGGCACTTATAATTCCGTCCAGAGTTGTGCCAAATATAATCACCCGTCAGACACAAGCTGCTCATCAACATACGATTCAGTTGCGAACATCTAGGATGTCGCTCTTACGGTAGTCCTATTTTTGGAGGCTGCCTCGCTCTTGAATGGACTTCCGAGTACGTCTTTTCCGAAAACTATGGGTGGTATAGGAATTTTATTTCGTGTGTGTGCCGAACATAAAAAAATCGCTTGGCCAGACCTTCCATAGGAAGATGCACACTAGCAACGGTTCACGGATAATCTGGGAACTGTACGGCAATTATATTATCAACCCAATTGTTCCAACAGCTCTGTCAAATTGTATTTCAAAGAATAACCAACGATACCAGCGAAGCGTGTATGAACATACTTAGTGGAATGGGTATGATGAGATGTTCAGGCGGACCGGTGCTATACTATATTTAACTGGTATACTAATTGTTAAGATTTGCCATTATTTTGTGAATGTCATAAATATATTTTGAATGGGTACTTCTAAGAACTGCAGTGCCCTAATACACATCTGTTTTGCATTACGGCACCAGACCCTTAACCTTAACTATTATGGGTACAGTTATTTGTCTCTCTTAGATAAACTGATTTATAGATAGCCTATAGATAGCAATATAAGTTACTCCCTATTGTAAGATGTAATTTTAGGGTCCTTTAGTCTTGTCTAAACATCGCAACGAAGCAGTTTGTCGCTTCGTATTTTTTTCTATGTTTTTCATTATTACTAATAAATAAAGATATACATTTTAGTTCAATCTCAATTGAAGCTTTTTATTTTCTGCTAATAAAATTTCAATAGGTTATGGGCCCAGCACGCTTCCACTGCGCCAATTTGTATATCGATATTATTTAAAGTAAAATTTGCGTCGCGCGCGTTTTTTAGTTTATACAGTTCGTTTCATTTTTGTCAGTTAAAAGTCGGTAGTTTTGCGTGTTACCTTAGCAGTTCATCATGAGTGATAGAGAAGTGTTGGAACTAACAAAACTTGATGGATCAAATTATTCCATGTGGAAGTTTGGAGTTACCCTTTTATTGCAAGCAAAGGAGCTCACAGGTTTTGTTTTGGGCACAGAAGATGAGCCCGACAGAGAGACAAAATTAAACGATTGGAAAACATGGATGAAGAAATCATCGCAAGCTGCGGTGATTCTTCTTAGCTCGGTAGAAAAGAATATGCACCCAAATTTAATCAACTGCAGTACTCCTCAAGAAATTTGGGATAAAATAAAAGCGTTGTACGGCGATAGAACCGTTGATGCCAAGCAAAATTCATGAAAGCAGTTCTATGCTTTTAAAATGACAGGCTCGCAGTCTGTCGCTCTCCAAATTGAGAAGCTGGAGAGGATTTGCAAGAAGCTGGAAGATGCAGGAGAAAAACCTTCTGAAACGGCGGTTATATCAAAGCTATTAAGCAGCTTGCCGTCGAAATTTTCAGTCTTTAGAATAGCCTGGGATTGTACGCCAGAGGCGGAGCGAAAGAAGGTTAATTTAATAGCAAGACTCATTAGGGAAGATAAGAGATTATCTGAAAGTGAAGAAAATGTGACTGAGCTCGCATGTCAAGTGCAAAAAACTTGACTCGGAAATAAACCCAAAAAGGAGCAAAGAAAACATAGCATAGAAGCATTAAAGAGAAGAACAAAATGTGCTTTCTGTAAAGAAAAGGGGCATTGGGTTCGCGAGTGTCCGAAGAAAAAGAACGTGTCAGAAGGAGCGTCGGCATATGTTTCTGATGTCACCGCGTCTTTTTCGAGTACATGTGAGGAACATAGTGAAGTTTGGATCGCTGATTCAGGTGCTAGCATGCACATTACATACAAGCAGGAGTACTTTACCCATCTGGAAGCACCAACAGAAAAATATTTGGTCAAAGTAGCTGATGACAAAATATTAGAAGCGAGCGGGAAAGGTACAATCATAATCCAGGAAAATATACAGGGTCTGTTACAAGAACGTGAGCTTCATAATGTGCTTTTTGTGTCTGGTTTAAAACGGAACTTGTTTTCTATCGGAACAATTAGTAATAGTGACTTTTCTTTCCATGCTTATACGGAAAAGTGCGAAATTCGCGATCGCGACGGTAACCTATCGTCAGTCGGAGTTCGACACAAAAACTTGTACCGTATGCTTTTTGAAGTTAAAATTCCTGTTCAGTGTAATATAGCTCAAGCAAAGGGAGCTTCACAAAAATTAAAGCTTTGGCACGAGAGAATGACACACGTAAATATTCGCGCGGTGAAAAATAATTGTAAACAACTTGAAGGTGGTGAGCCGGAGCTGCAAGCTGAAAAAGACTTTTTTTGCGAAGCATGTGTGACGGGCAAACAGTCGCGTAAGCATCATGCAAGTGTAAAAAGTGGGACTAATTATAAGCCAGGGGAAAAGATTCATACTGACGTTTGCGGTCCGGTAAATATTGAATCCCCTCGAGGTTCCAAGTACTTTTTATTATTTAAGGACGAGTGTCCAAGCTTCAGAAAAGTTTATTTTCTGCGGCATAAGTCCGAAGTTTTTGAAAAGTTTCGCGAGTTTAACGCATTTGTGTTGACACAGCTTAACACGAAGGTAAAAGTGTTAAAATCAGATAATGGTACAGAATATACATCATGCGATTTCGATAAATACCTGCGTGAAAATGGTATTGTGCACGAGTTTTCATCGCCGTATATCCACGAACAAAATGGTCGCGCAGAACGTGAAATACGAACTCTAGTTGAAAACGCGAGATCGATACTTTTTGCTAAAAGTGTCAACAGCGAACTCTGGCCCGAAGCGATTAACACAGTGTGCTACGTAATAAAGCGCGTAATCTTGCAACCTGGTGGAAAAGAAACTCCATATGAAAAGTGGTTTGGACGTAAACCACAAATTAAACATCTTAAAGTTTTTGGAGTGGATGCATACGTGAACATACCTAAGGAAAAACGTACAAAGTTCGAGCCGAAAAGCAAGAAAGTACTTTTTGTGGGGTATGACTGCGAGTCCAATAACTACGGGTTTTGGGACTACGAGAAAAGGAAAATCTACATCAGCAGCGATGTGGATTTTAACGAACAACACGCAGTTAAGCCCAAAAACAGTCAATTTGCAATTGACTTATACTTTAAAATCTCCGAAGAATCCGCGTATGATGAAGCTGACGTTACAGCTTCTGACCAGCTTCAAATTTCTCAGCAAGAAATGGCGGGCGAAGCTGCAGCTCCCGAACAGACCCAAATTCCTCAGCAGGAAGTGAGAAACCACGGAAGAGTCCTACGTGATCGTAACCTAGTGCACGCCCCTGATCGTTATGGCATACCGGTTGCATTCTTCGCACACGATGTACCCACAAATTACACCCAAGCTGTAATAAGTCAAGAAGCAGAAAAGTGGAAAAAGGCTATGGACGAAGAAATAGAGGCTCTTAACGACAATAAAACGTGGACCTTGTCTAAACTGCCACAAGGTAAACGTTTGATTGGGTGCAGATATGTATTTGCTGTTAAAACTGATCCCACAGGAAATGTCGAGAGATACAAAGCCAGGCTTGTTGCGAAAGGATTCTCTCAGCGTGAGGAATAGATACGAGTCGATAAGGCTGCTATTAGCAATGGTCGCCACTAGGGATTATGAAATGAAGAAATTCGACGTAAATACGGTCTTTCTGTACGGCGAACTACAGGAAGAAATCTACGTGGAGCAGCCGGAGGGATACGTCGGCCCAAATAATGCAGATTCTGTTTGCAGGTGATACAAAAGTCTCTATGGATTGAAGCAGTCTCCACGGTGTTGGAACGAGAAATTCGTCGGTTTCCTAAAGACTTTTAGTTTTGTGCCTTGTGAAAGTGATAAGTGCGTGTTCATAGGGCGTGTAAAAGGGTTCACCGTGTATTTAGCACTCTATGTGGATGATGGACTAATTATATGCGAAAATGTGAGTTCGATAGATGACGTTTTAAGTGTTTTAAAAGGTAAATTTAAAATAACTGTAGATAGCGTATGTGATTTTGTAGGTTTAGAAATTGTACGTAATCGTAAGCAACGACTGTTAACCATTAATCCGGCAGGATATATAAGAAAGTTAGTTGATAAATTTGCAATGCAAGACGCAAAATTTTCGAGTATACCAGCTGAGCCAGGCTCTTATTTGCGTAAAAAGCCTGAAAATGTTCAAAGTAATACAAATATTCCTTATCGAGAAGCTGCTGGCTCGTTATTATTCGCCGCGCGAGTATCTCGAACAGATATTGAATATGCAGTTAATTATGCAAGCCAATTTTTAGATTGCTACGCACAAGAACACTGGTAATTTGTAAAGAACATTTTGCGTTACTTGAAAGGCACAGTTGATTTTGGTATCACATTCGGCAACAGTGGGAGTTTAGACTCCTTGCAGGGGTTTACTGACGCTGATTATGCAGGGTGTTTAGACACGAGAAAATTTAGAAGTGGCTTTGTTTTTGTTTTAAACGGTGCACCAATTTCTTGGTCTAGTCAGCGCCAATATGTCGTATCACTATCAACTGCTGAATCAGAATACATTGCTTTAGCACATGGCGTAAAAGAAGCTGTTTAGTTGCGCCAGTTTTTATTGGAGTTAAATGTAGATTTTAAAGAGGTTATCATATTTGTGGACAACCAGGCAGCTATTAAGTTAGCAAGCAACTCAGTGCATCATAACCGCTCTAAGCATATAGATGTAAGATTCCATTTTATAAGAGATATCGTAAATAAGAGGCAAGTTGAATTAAGGTATATACCTACCGCAAATCAGTTGGCAGATATTTTTACAAAGCCTTTAGCTAAAAAGCAATTTACTTATTTACGATCGCAATTAAATATTTTAGACCCTTCAAAATAAGTGGGAGTGTTAAGATTTGCCATTATTTTGTGAATGTCATAAATATATTTTGAATGGGTACTTCTAAGATCTGCAGCGCCCTAATACACATCTGTTTTGCATTACGGCACCAGACCCTTAACCTTAACTCTTATGGGTACAGTTATTTGTCTCTCTTAGATAAACTGATTTATAGATAGCCTATAGATAGCAATATAAGTTACTCCCTATTGTAAGACGTAATTTTAGGATCCTTTAGTATTGTCTAAGCATCGCAACGAAGCAGTTTGTCGCTTCGTATTTTTTTCATTTTTATTTTTAAATAAAGATATACATTTTGGTTCAATCTCAATTGAAGCTTTTTATTTTCTGCTAATAAAACTTCAATACTAATTTTAAATTTTGTTATTTTAGTACACGAACATTATGCTCCTCGTTCCATTTATGGAAATTGTATATTATATAGCTATGTCTGCTCCAAAACTATACGACCAAAAAACCAGCAATTAAGAATGTATATTTTTTAACGTATTATTCATAACACATTTACTAAAAATATTAGTAAGGAATTAAGACATATACGCAGTATATCCCTCAACGCATAAATATATAACCTCTTGTTCTATACGTACTTCTTACAACAAACACTTTATAAAAGTATACAAAGCACGCCGATTATTTACCTACTTCCGCATTATACTCCCTTATTAGAATTCTGTCTAATATCGGCTTCATGTTTTAGAAATATTATAATTAATAACTCTTCCTGTTTACAATATCTTTTATCAAATAATAATTATTCAATTGTGTTGTGCAATTTTAAGTTATTTTAGTCGGTTTCAGTAATTATTGTTTAAAATTAATAATTGCCTTATTTAGCAACATTTTCTGCAATTTGTCACACAAGATTTTATCTAAGGCTTCGCTGGCATGTTTTTGGAATAAATCTATGATACCGTTTCTAGTATTTGCTCATGAAGACTTTGCCGAACTTAAGTTTCGATATTGTTTGCAAGCGCCGATCCTTTTCTTTTTTACCCTTTTCGAAAACGGATCTATGACGTTTTAGATAGTGGATATTATACTATTATGTCTACCACTGACCAGTTAGCTGAGCAGTTATTATATCATTTGAGATTAAACCCTTTGATCTAACAGTTCATCAATTACTAAGAACCAGAGTATGGATGACAAAACACTATGTCACCGAAAAGCGTCTAATAGAAGGTAGTGACTAATGTAGCCAAAGACATCAGAAAGATAGTAGATTGGGATTAGCAAACTAATCATCATTTAATTTTTTGATAAATGCCGATCCATTTACAAAACGCAATAAAAAGAAGGACAATTATTTGGAAGTTTAAATCTCAGTTTTTATTCAAAGCATTGATAAAATAACAACAACCTTATACTGAAGCAATCAAGTATTCCCCAGTTTTACTTTATTTATTAGTTATCATTGAACTCTAACTGAGTAAAATACTAATGATAGGAAATTAAAGGCATGCTAACGTTCAACTTCAGCCACGCTTTGCAGCTGACGCACCAAATTAAACGTCTGATGAAGATGTTAGCTGCCAACCTACGTAATCTCAAATAATGAAGCTTCAAGGGTTTTAAGAGAAAACATCTAAAGGCCAGCTAAATTTAATCCCTTCCAGGCCGGGATTTTAAGCCCTGAGACGATGTTTTTATACATTAACCCAAGATAATGAAGTGGCTTCTTGTGTCGCTGAATTGATTCCCTTGATTTTTTAGGGTGTCCTACAAAGTTAAGCAAGAGCAAAGTGATCAAGAGAATAACACTATTTGTTGTTTTTTCCTAAGTTGCTCCCCTACTAAGATATTCATCCTTAGATAGAATGTGGAATACGGCTTTTTCGAAATTCTTTTTGTGTATACTGCTTGACATAATTTGATTATATTTTAATGATTGTTTTAGTAATTACCTGGTGTTCGAACAAGGACTGGACAGGGGCCTATTATTGACTGCCCATGTATTTTTAAGTTGTTAAATGTACTTTTTTCAGTAGAATCCAAAAAAACATTTGAAACAAACACAAACGACTTACGCCATGGATGTGGCGTTTTTTTTAGTGATACATCCAGTTTTATATGATTTCTGAATAAGTGGCACTTTTGCGCCAATTATAGTGAAATTTTATGACATAATAGATAGATAGATAGATAGTTTATTTGACTACGTTTTGTAGAAATACAATTGCAGCAGGTCAACACAGTACTTAGAAACTAACAGCAATAAAATGTACTTAAGCTTAAGACTAATCTAACCTAACACATATAGTATGTAAAGGACGAATTACCTAGCTTGTAAGACACAGTTTAAGTTCTTTGGTTTATGGTATAACACCATACAATTAATTAAAAGAAATAACAACAAAAAATTATTCAGTCAAGAAGCACATTCAATTCCGGACTCGAGATTGCATCCATGTACTCATTAACGGAGTAAAACGCGTGTTTTATGAGGTAGCCTTTAATATGAGCTTTAAAAACGTTAGACGAAAGTTTTTTAACCAACACTGGCAGGGCGTTATAAAAATGAAGTTGTAAAGAATTTTGTGACGATTTCTTTAATCGATACCTTGGTGGTCTCATTAGTTCTGCCGAACGGGTTGTATAATCGTGATACGACGAATTTAACTTAAATTTATATTTATTTTTATGGATATCCAAAAGTTGGTGAAATATGTACAATGACGGTAATGTCATTATTTTCAAATTATTAAAGTGTGGTTTACAATGGTCCCGAAAACCAGCACCAGCAACCAAGCGGACAGCTTTCTTCTGCATTCTAAATATAGATGAAGCATAGGAAGACTGACCCCACAAGACAACTCCATAGGATATGTGAGAATGGAACAAAGAATAGTAAACAGTCAATAGTGAATGACGGCTCACCATTACCCTCAGCTTCCTGATCAAAAAAAGCGAGGACGAGAGCCTACCCATCAGAGATGAGGCATGTGCACTCCAATTCAGATGATCATCTAAGCACAGTCCCAGGACATTAACACTATGGCCATAGGCACTACCAGTTGTGGTCGAAAAAATTATTTCCTGGGTCTTATCATTATTAAGTTTTAAACAATTTTGGGTAAACCAATTCTCCACTCTAATTCTACTCTCATTCATTCCACTCCTCAGACTCTCCCGAGATTTAGCTCTACATGCAAATGTTGTATCATCCGCATAGCAGACACTCTTGCCAGGTAAAAGGTATGTAAACAGATCATTAATATACACTAAAAAGAGTATAGGCCCCAAGACAGATCCCTGGGGCACTCCACTCTCCACAGGGCATACTTCAGATATCTCACCTTCCAAAGTAACACACTGAGTTCTGGATGTTAAGTAAGAACTTAAAAGATTCAGGGGAAGCCCTCTGATACCATAGCGTGATAACTTGTCAAGTAAAAGTTGATGGGAGACACAGTCGAACGCCTTGCTCAGATCACACAAGGTTAAACCTACATGCTCACCTGCTTCAAGGCCCTCGACTATGTCCTCCATAACCCTGGCAACTGCCTGAACCGTGGAATGGTTCCTACGGAAGCCAAACTGTGAGGAGTGTAAGATATTAAATTTTTCAAAATATGAGTTTAGATTAGTCTTGATAATGGCCTCAAATATCTTTCCAAAGAGAGGAACTATAGATATTGGACGATAATTCTCAGTTAAGTCCGCATCACCTTTCTTAAATATAGGGACTACCCTAGCCATCTTAAAGGAGTCTGGAAATTTACCCTGACTAATACATATGTTAAACAGGTGAGTTAAAGGTCTCACCAAATACAGGCTTATCTGTTTAAGAATATTAGTATTCATATCGTACATATCACAGCTGTTAGACCTCTTAAGATACCCAATGGCATTCATGACATCACTTTCTGTGACTGGCAAAAGCACAAACGATTGTGGTAGGTCTGGGATATCCTTCAATAAAGCACTCTGCAATTCACCATTGACAGGAAGATTCCTTACAATTTCTGAGGCTATCGATACAAAATATGTATTAAAATCATTAACTGATATATTATTGTTGATCTGTTTCTTTTGCTGCTCATTTCTTTCAGAATTTATAATTTTCCATACATCCTTACACTTGTTTTGGGAATTACAAATATATTGTTCATAGGCCTGTTTTTTACTTAAAGCAATGGCCCCCCTATATTCGGAATGCAATATCTTGTACATATCTCTATACACAGGATTTGACGAACTGTCAGACATAAACTTAACTGTGGACAGGGTCTCCCTCTTACCTTTCAAATCGTGATTAAACCATCTCACCGGTGGTCTATTTTCAGTAACAGTACTTAAAGGGAAACTTTCACAAATTAATACCTGACACTTGGTCAGTAAAAATGCAGCCATATATTCTATACAATCAGACTCACAAAAAGCATCCCAGTCTATATATTCAAGGCCATTTCTCAAACACGCAATATCTCCTGATGTAATTTTTCTAATTTTACGTCTTTGGACTATGTGGTCTACTTTAACTTGCACAGTAATGAACTGACCATAATGATCAGAAAGACACGGGTCAGAAATACCTGTCCTAAACCTATCCCGACTTATATTTGTTAGGATGTTGTCAATGCAGCTCCGAGAGCCATTGAAAACCCTTGTATCATCCGTTACTGTAGCAAAAAGACCATAACTGTCCATTGTACAGACTAAATCAGACAGAACGTTTGAATTTCCCTTAAAATCTATATTGAAGTCACCAAGTATAAAGATACTGTCAAACCTATCAGACAAATAATCCAAGAGCTGGTCAAATAATTGCAAAAACAATACACTATTGCCAGAGCAAGACCTGTACACAGTGACTATTACCTCCCTACTGGAAACCTCTACAGCACAGAATTCTGCATCTATCTCTTTACAGTAAGATTTAACATCTATAGACTTACATTTTACATTATTTTTTGCAAATATGCAAACACCTCCATGAATGTGCTCTTTCCTACAAAAAAAGGATATTAATTTATAATTATTTACATTAATAAAGCTTAGTGTATCAGATCTACACCAGTGTTCACTAATACATACAAAATTATAACTAGATTTGATTAAGAATAGTGACAGTTCATCAATCTTATTATTAATCCCCTGTATATTAATATGAAAAACTTGAAGCTCAAGTTTGATGCTTTCGCGATTTAAATTTTGACTAGGAATTGAGGTTTTTAAACTCCTTCCTTTTCTTTCCTTTTGAGGTGAAAAAACTTGTTTATTTTAGCACCTTCTGGCCATATTGTTGGGTCCAAGAAAGCACCCGCACTGCCATGAAAGATACCGACCTTAAATGAGGAGTATCTGTCTGGGTATTTAGAGTCCAGTCTCTCACATGTGGCTTCAGCAAACAACGTTTTTAGGTAACTTACCAGGTCTTTTTCAGAGGTGTTTGGATCCAGTTGATACACATGATAATATGAATAGCTAGGAACTGCTTTAAGGGTTGCACCCATCGACCCAGTTCCTACCATGGTTTGATTCCTATGCTTTTTCCTGCCATAGGAGACCTTATTCCAACCGCCCTCATGATTTCCCTGGGCTAAACCTATTAAATCATCCATCGTTTGTTGTTGTTGTATTTCTAAAACAGCATTTGACATTTGTTGTTGGGTTATGTTACCACGATTATTTACTGGTTGCCTATTGTTCACGGTACGTCCGTCGCTCTTACCAGAACCGGAACCACCGGATCGATTGGACTGCTGCCTCTCCTTTGCATTACCAGGTGGCGCCGTCATCGATGTTGTTGATGTCGACTGCAGCTGCAATGTAGTTTGCTCGTTCGCCAGTTGCTTTTTGTTGGCGTTACGACTGCTGCCGCTAGATGGACAAGAGGTTCTTCCTACAGGGAGTGTAGCATCTGCCAAGATATAATTAGCCTCATCGTTGGTATTGATGAGAGATGGCGCCGCTGAATAGGCTGAAATATTAGAAAGTTTATTTTGACTTTGAAATATATGTACGTTATTCAGTAGATTCTTTTGTTCAACTAAGGTTTCTATAGTTAATTGTTGGTTTTTAATCACAATATCCTTCTGTGTGCACAGCTGTTTCAGGTAAGACACCTCCAAACCATGATTGTTTACATCTCGAATCACAGTTTGATCACTATCGCTCGGCAAGTTCAAGATTTCAGAACACTTTTCACAGTCATTCGACGCATTAACTTTAAACTTTTTTACAAATTCCAAAAGAACATCACTGGTTATACTTTCCGGCAAAGAACCGTTAATTAATAACTCGATTAACTCAGGTTTTTTTAACTTATTGAGCTCCGTCGTTAACACAGCATTGTCCATGTCAGCCATCCTATATATATTTTTTTTCTTAATAATTTTATCCCAACTTGTTTAAATTAATATGTTGAATCTTTAGTAATTCTTCAAAATCAAGATATTTTCGACGTATTTATTATTTCGTCACCGTGAAATACGAACTAGATCAGAGATTATAGATTGTTACATTGTATCACAAAAACCAAGAAAATACAATCGAAGAAAAAAGGAGTATAATGCAAATTTTCATAGAAATATATTCCGAAATGCTCTTTTAAGGCTAAAAAGACTATTTGAAGACAATAAATCTTTACATGGTAGAAAAAGAAGTTCACACATGTTAACAATAATAATAACGATAAACTAATAAAACAAGATTACTAATAATTTAGGTGTTGAATATGACCCCAGTTGTTCTCGGAGCAGCATCAGTATCCCTTTTGTAACCTTATATTCCTCTTAGAATTATAAAGTCATTGACTTGCTTAAATCGATTTATTTCAGCAACAATTTTTTCCATGATCTCTTCAATATTTCTATGATGGTACGTACGCCACTTTCTTTAGATGACCCCAAAGAAATATATCTAGAAGCGAGAGGTCAGGGCTGTTGGGTGGCCAAGAAATAGTTCCATTACGTATGGCGTTGGTTCAAAAATTCAACATCACGCCCAGCCTACCTAAAAAGCTCTATCTTGATGCCAGATTAAGCTCTGATATTCTTCTAAGAGTATTTCATCTATTAAGCCTTCAATTTTGTTTTGACTGAACTCACCACATCTTTGTTCATTTCCAAAATTCTGTTAATCAGTTAATCATAACCACCCTAAACATGAATCGAACTGTTTCCTTAATATTTAAGGGCTTGAAATTTTCTTGGGTTATGTGTAGCTTAAGTAGATCTTACGTGATAAATGTTGACTCATCTGTTCATAGAGATAAGGGTCGCTATTTTATTTTCGAATTGCAATTGAAGAGTTTGGTACAAGGGTTGAAGACATATATGTTATATGCAAAAAAACTTGGCAGGATCGATTGCTAGCAAAATGATCCAATAATAAATGAAACTATTACACGTATTTATGTATCTGCGTCCTTTATTGTTTGGTGCAAGAAGGATGCATCTCCAAACGATCGTGAGTGATCGTTCGGTTTCATGGAATGCAAAGTCATCTTCTGTCTTGAGTCGGGGCGGCGGCTGATTTGTCGCAACCTGGTGATAGTCTGGTTGGTGCTTTCCATGTGCTTTTCACACGGTTTCGTTATTCATTAGATACTTCTTAAAATTGAATGAAACTGAGTCACATCCGCTAAGTGTTTGTGAGTCAGAACGTGAACTTACAAGCTCTGCGAAAGATCTGATATTGATGAAGCAGAACCTTTATACAAGAAGAAGCGTCCAAAGGAAACACGTACTCCTTTGGAAGAACAATCCATTGAACCTATTGGCAACAATGTCCCCACAGAGGAATATACAGATGCTGTAACAAAAAATAGAAGGAAAGCCAATGCCAATATGAAAAAAGCTATTATAGAAGGAAACATATATACAACCTAGGAGTAGAGAAAGGACAGACATCAACTGGATTGAACTGCATCTGTAGGTACAAGTATCAGAGCGTGGATGAAGAAATAAGAAGCGCTGTCCTAGAACGTATTTGTGTATTGCCCAAACTTTTTGTGGGATAAATATCGCAGCACTAAGTGCGCCAGACAAATGAGTTCTTGTAAAGCGATGTGCTAGGTATTTCCAGCTGTACGACGAGCTGGTGCGCTCTTGCCGTCTGTCGTGACTGTCTGACAGGCATTTCTAGGGGCGCGATGAGGCGGGCAAAATCCTGGGAACATCTGCCGTGAAAGTATCTGTAAAACAGGGACATCCCGGCCACATGTCTGCGGTGTTCCAGACTATCCAGATTCCAGGTCAGCTCCGGGTCACCGATGAGACGCACAACTCTCTTCTGAATGGAATCCCGCAGCACCCCAGATGTGTGAGCAATATTCTAACCACGATCATATTTGCGCCTTGTAGAGCAAGGGCAATCGTGGTTGCTTGGGTCTTTGCTGCATTGAACTGTACCAAATTTCTGTCTCCCCAAGTTTGCTCCAGGTCTTGATTAGTTGCTGTAAGCTGCTCCTGCCTGCGGTGATAAGTTTCAGTCGCTGGTAAAGGTTTTTCTGATATAAATTGAGAGGCAAGGGTACTGTCATCTGCAAAACTGTAAACAGGATTATTCGTTTCGGTCAGCACGTCATTAATATAGATGCGGAACAGAGTTGGTGAAAGTATTGCGCCCGGTGGCACGCCCGCGTTAATGGTGAATGTGTCTGAGATGTATCCATCAACTGCAAAAATACTGACGTATTTCTCTAATGGGTTTATATTTTTGATCTTTAGTTACATTTCAGCCCCTGATGATCAAATTGCTTTATCAATCTTCGATTACTAATATAATAGGTTCAAACGTCCTTCTTAATAACTCAGTTATTATTAATTATATTTATGGACCAGATGGAAAATAGACAAATAATGCTTTGTTATTCCAGAAGTTCAGGTGATTGACGTTAAGACTGCTAAACCCTTATACGTACACTAGTTGCTGGTAGTCCTAAGTGGTCGTTCGCCTATTCGAACATGTGGCGATTTTTGCGTCTTTTTAATGACAATGACAACCTATTGATTCCAATCAGTAGATATTGACTGCGGCTATATAAAAGGAAATTGAACTATTTTATCATTTGGCACTATTAGCAGTACAGATCCTTTCCAATAAATATCGGAGCTCCATGCCACACCAAAAATAAATTTACCTAACCAGGCAATTACAACGACGGCTTTACAAGTAGAGTGCACTAAATACTAATTCAGGTTAATCATTTTGCAGCCGTTTTTTGCGCTCGCTCGCGATGGACAGGTTAAATGCTCGCATGAGACCGTTTTGTATCAGTTGTGTTTCGCCCCGGATTACGTAAGCTTTAAATTGTGGTAATTTGCCAAATGTGGCTGAAAAATTGAAATGGAGAGCTAAAAATTGGCGTAAACTGCTGCAATAAAGAGAAAAATTAAATGTTTCTGGAAATGGCCGAATAGTATGCTATTTTCCGATGAATATCTGGTAAGTGAATTCATTTTGAAATTGGAAAAAGCTTGGGGTGATGGTTGTTTTTTTATTGCCTAGGCATTAACAATATTTTGGTACTAGGTACTTATATATTGAGATTTCTGAAGAATATGTGTTCCACTCACAGGACTATGAATCATTAAAACAGATATCCCAATGCCCTTAGCGCATTAAGAGTCGAAATAAAAATGGATATCTGATTTACAAAAAAAAGGATTTTCAGGAAACAATAGAGATAAAGGGGGTTATTATTATAGAGAATGATATTGCACAGAGATATCAAAATAAAAGTGGATATTTCTTATAACTTTTTTATTTTTAAAGATGGGAAATATGTTAGATATGATCTTATCAGTCAGACAAGGAACTAAAATAGCTTCATGATGTTTCAGTTTTAAAAATATATGCCTGTGGTGGACTCTAATTCCAATGCATTTCTTTTTTTTTTTTGGATCAAGAGTACCTATTATTGACTAGATTGCTAGACGGTCTGTTTTTATCATCTTTAGTTTGTGTTGGGTTTTCGAGAATGATTCCTTTTATTAGTTGGTTTCTCTATTTGATTGACTTAATTTTTAAAATTTTCCTAGACAAAGAACGGGGTTGATTCGAGCTTTTAAAAGGGTAGAAAGCGGATGTAAATAAGCTCGTTCCTAGAACAATTAACCTTACTTTATCATAATAGCTAATATCTAGTAGGAGTTACTCGTGACCACATATCATCATTTATGCCATATTATATCTGTTTTGTTATTTTTTAATTAAACATCGAAGCTTGTGACATGAAGTATTTGGTTAGTAGGGATTGGTTGGTTTTGATCTGGGAAAGAGCACATCTGGGGGAGTTCGCGCGTAGGCTAATCTTTAGCATCTTGATCAGGGAGAAATCCATACAGGTTTACCTTTCTCAACATTCATAAATTACTAATCCATAAAAAACTGTAGCTAAATACTACAGAAAAAAAAACCAAAAATAACTAACCCACTAACACACATTCCAAAACATCATATCACAAACACAACATCATGCTTAAAATCATCAAGAACAACACGCCAGTGAAGGATGATGTAAGAGTGACAAGAGTCGCTAGCATCAATGGAAGATGGCGTGGATATGCCCACACTACCCTCAACCGAGGGTGTGCATAAGAGAGCATTTTTACACCTCACAAAAAAAATATTCATAATGATAGACAGCAAGGTGTGATTTTCTACTCGACCCATTTTTGGAGTCTCAGACAGTACCTTTGCCTTACCTTTGGTTTATTGTTTGTTTCGTGCCTGGACTCACTACATTGTTTTGACCAGGTTTGTGGGTTTTTGGTTTTATTGGTTTTTTAGTGTAGATGGTTCCTAATTTCTTTCTAATTTTCTTTGCAGAGGTGATGTCTCGTCCACCTGTTGAGGCAGTCAGCTAATTTCGGCGCAAGCATATTTCAAAAAACCCTTCACACGTAAAAGATTGACATTTTAAATTTTCCTTGATATTTTATTTTATTTTCTTATTCCTCTAAATGTTTCTTGCCTTGCATTTCAAGTAGAAATATTGAATATCTGATGCTTAACAGGATTTTTATCTGACTGGTTTTTCCTAAAGAGTCCTTACACGATTGAGGAAATTTATTTTCTTTCATTGCGTGATAAGTCCGTTTTCGACTGAAGAAATTCCTTGTGTTTCTGAGTAAAAAGTTCTTCGTGTCCATTGATCAGGCTAGCTGGCCTTTGAACCTATAATCTGTATTTTATTTTATTATTTTGCAAAAATAAATTCAATTTTATTGATACATTAATATTCGATTACTTTAGTTAACGTAAAACACGTTCATAGTTTTTTCCTATAATTAAATAACTAACTACTTCAATAACTCTTTATGTCGAACTGTTATTTTCTATTTTTCGCGGTTGTTCTTAACGGATTTGTAAGGAGAATATAACTAGTTTTAAGTGACTGATATTTTATTTTATAACTGGTAATTATTAGTATTTGGTCTATTGGACTTGCTTTCCTATCAGGTGATTTTGCTTTGCATACCGCAATAGGGAAACTTTTTACTTTAAATTGGTTAGTTGCTGTAATGCAGCTAACGGGAAGAGGGCGATGGCGAACCTCCGGCGCCACGAAACCGGAGCGTCTCGGCTAAGGCTTGGCATCCTAACAGAAAGGCCACTGGTCCTCCTGGTTGGGGGTTGGGGCAATGGGCTAGCGACCTGCTACTCGGAAAAAAATCGAAGTGCTCAAAGGACCTTAAACACGTCTCGGAGACATGATAGATTTTCATTACGACGACAATTGGCTATGAAAAGGACAATGCGAATAGGAACATGGAATGTCAACAGCTTTGTTAATAAGACCCTTGAAGTAACATCTGAGATAGCAAGATTAAACCTGGATTTGGTGGTGCTCACGGAGACTAAAAAGAAAGGGGTGGGTAGCGAATACCTCGATAGCTTCCTTCACTTCTGGTCTGGAATGGAAAAATCCAAACGAGCTCAAGCGGGGGTGTCGATCCTGTTAAGTAAACAGCTAGCCAAACAAATCACAAACTATAAAGCTGTATCTGAAAGAATATTGACTGTGACTCTTAGGATCTTTGGACTAGAAACTGTAATCATAGGCACTTATGCACCCACCGACGACTCTAATCAAGATAATAAAGACGCGTACTACGCAACTCTATCACGAGTTTTATCAGAGGCAAAGCACAATCAAGAAGTTATTCTTATAGGAGATCTCAACGCTAGAGTGGGCCGCGAAGAGGACAGCAAAGTGGTAGGAAAGTTTGGCGAAGAAATTCGAAACGATTCTGGAGAAAGACTGATCGACTTTTGCGAACTCAATGAACTACAGATACTTAATGGTTTTTTTCCAACACAAACTAATTCATCAATACACCAGAGAAAGGCCCTCTCTATAACAAAAATCAATAATAGACTACGTAATTAGCAAACAGGTATCTAAAATCAAGTTTAAGGATTACAGAGTTAAGAGAGGGGCAAACTGTGGCAGTACTGGTAGTCCCTTTTCAAAATAAAGTTCGAGATACGTAACGTACAGAAACATCAGAACAACAAATTGAAGAGAATGAACCATTTAGGTATAAGCTCCATTTACTACACGAGACCAGTATTGAGTGGCTGTATCAAAGACGTTTAGACCTAGCTTTGGAAGAACTCGATAAATCTAACGATGTGGAAGTAGAATACACGAACCTAAAGGCGTTACTTAAAATAGTGGCCTATGAAGTTTTAGGGGAAGAGACTAAAAGAAAGAAAAGGGATGATCCTGGCTGGCTCACTGATAATATAAGGGAACTCATAAATGAAAAACAAAAAAGTTATCAAAAGTGGCTTTCGGAAAGAACAGATATTATTTGGAATCAATACAAACTAAAAAACAGGGAATTAAGAGCGGCAATAAAGCGGAAAAAACGGAAATGTGGGAAAGAAAATGCCAAGAAGTAGAAAGTCTGGTGGGAGGAGCACGGAGCACGGAAATCTGGCGAACAATTCGGCAAATGAAAATCAATCAAACTGACAAGATATCGAAGAGAATGGACATGATAAGATGGAGCAACCACTACGCAGAACTATTGGTTGAAAACCGACCAGAATTTCTAAATGAAGAAGAGATTGACAACAACAATAACACTGTCTTAAGTATTAATGAAAGACACGTTGAACTTTGCCTCAAAAAAATGAAAAACGGTCGCTCACCAGATCCTGGTAACATAGCAGCAGAACTATTAAAGCATGGTACCCAAAAGCTAACAAGGCGACTCTCTGAATTGTTTAATGATTGCTGCCAGCAAAATAGACTACCTACAGAGTGGAAAATAGCACACATTGTATCCATCTTTAAAAAAGGAGACCGCAAAGACCCTGGTTGTTACAGAGGCCTGAGCATAA